>VZTL01055093.1:0-14878 GCA_013400535.1 Scopus umbretta | reverse complement strand
GGGGGAGTGAGAGCTGAGTCTTTGAATGGGTCATTCCCTGCAAAGCACAGCACTGTGTTATTCTGAAGCACAGGCTTAAGGAAACTGGCTTTGCAGTTGCTGCTGTTTGTGTCAAGGCAAGTGCTGTACACAATATATGAAGTGTAGTGTAAATAATTTAACTAGCTTTTGAACATGGAAATAGCAACATGATAAAGTAGCAAAACATAACAGGTTTCCAGCCAAACACATCACTGACTAGTTAGCCTAGCTAAAACAAACATTTTTTTTTCTCAAGTGAAACTGATTTAAATGCAAGGAGAAGGCTGCAGAAAGCCGTGTTTGCAGATTAGCAGCACGCTGGTTAGTTGCAGCTGCAGCAACTTCCCCACTGGCAGCTGAGCTGGGAGTGAGCACTTGGGAAGGAAGGAAGGTGGAAGCGGGTGCAGTTGCGTGCATGATGAGGGAGATTTCCAGGCATCCGTGCCAAAGCCTCTGTTTGACTGAGGGGTGATGTTTCAGCATGGTGATGGCATGAGTCAGGGGTCTTGGAAAATCCCAGGTCGGAATTTCAGCTGGAAGCATCCCATTGACCTCGAGGCACTCCAGATCTGCCCATTCACCTGCAAAATTTCAGGATAATATTTTTTTATATCACTGCCAAGTAATACTGCTCCAGATGAATAACTTGTGTTTGTGCTGCAGGCTCTCTGGCGTCTTTACCTCTATTTCCAATAGCACATAGAAAACAAAATTTTAAAAGCCACTGTGTTGTCACACCAAGGATTTGCTTAAATGAAAATCTAATTTCTGAGTAAACCTGCAGGACTGACACTTGTGTGAGTTTGTGCCTGCCTGAGTGGGGACGCTGATAGCAGCACGCGCGCAGAAATGCTGAGCGCCTTTTCTGATCCAGAAAGGCAAGGAGCAGCCCTTGCAGAGCGGTGCTCTGTTGAATCTCTCTTGCTTGAATTGTTGCAAGCTTGCGTTGTGTATTATCCTAAAAAGCCTTAGGCACAAGATTATCTCTTCTTGCACATCTTATTTTAGGCATCAGCAGCAGTGTATACGGAAGGCAAATTTACTATTGGAACTATCAATAAAACATAGTTTGTCTGTTAAATTAGTAATCATGAAAAAAGCTCCCAAGGTTTTTATCTCTCCCCTGCTTTTTTTTTTTTNTTCCCCTTCTTTTTTTTTTTTTTTTTTTTTTAATTGTTACAAAGCCAGTTTTAAATCTTGCCGTAGGTGGGAGTGTGCCCTCCTAAGGTTGTCGATGCTTAAGGATCTGGAGAGTACCTGTGGGGCCTTATTGTTGGCCAGTGGTGTCAAGGGAGGTCTAAACTAAAAGCTAATCATGATTAAGTTAAATGGCTTCAAGTACTATTTTAGGCTTGTTCTATCACAGATGCCCTTCCTCGGGGCGGGGGGGAAGCAGTTTTCAGCCAGCTGAGGAGTGGTGAATGTGGGGGGGTTGGGAGACATGAAGGTGGGAAGCGATGAGGTTTTCATCTGTCTTTTTGTTCACTGTTCTGATGACAGAACTGGGAGCAGCCTGCTGCTGTGCTGGCTTACACAGTTCTGTGATTAAGGCTGAAACTCCTTTATTATAAAGCTTATTTTCAATATGATTCCTTCTCCCTTTCTCTGGAAGAAAAAAGGTTGTAATATCTTTCCTTCTGAAGCAGTATCTTCTGGGACACTGGGTAAAAATTGGGGAGGGTTTTAAAAATGATGATACTTTAAACATATTGGCTGTGATTTTTTTTTTCTTTTATAAATTTATTTTAATACTTTTGGTCTTATTTGTAACTCCTGGAAAGCTTGGCCTAGAAGCTTTATTTGGTTTGTTTGGCTGGGCTGACTGAGAATAAGGATGTCTGAGTGTATTTTGGAGGGAAATACGAGGATTAAAGACCTGCTTGTGTACATAAAAATTACTGTTTATAATCTCAATGGTTAGAAATGGAAATAGAGTTGTTTCTGGCTCAGTTTGCTGGATGCAAATGAGCTGAGGGAGAAGGAAGTGTGCAGGAGAGGCACCGGAAAGGGCAAATGAGGCATGGAAGGGCTGTAGAGGAGGTGGTTCAGGAATGGCATTATTGAAATGTGGACCTTGGGAAGCTATAAGGCTGGTATGTCACTCTCTCCTTCATGTATGCACTGTCTGATTACATTTTCTTAGTTAAAACTACTGGACAGGAAGCACAGCAGAAACGAACAGTACAGCAGTATGTAGGTGTAAACCAAGAGATGGCACCAAGGTCTGCTCATCTCCTACCATCGTGCCTCAGGCCTGGTTCAGTGACGAGGGGCTTGGAATCCCATTGCAGTCATTGATCTCCTGGGACTGCATTAAAGCTCAGTGTGGCAGGTTTGCATAGTATCCTCTGAATTGGTACTTAAAAGAATGGTACTTGTGGTGGGATGAGTAGTCAGTGCCTTGCGTCACTGACACCCAGCATGAACCCTCGCTGTGGGCATGGTTATTTTGGAATGTCTTTTTCTTAGCGTGCTGCAGTTAGATTATTATAAGCCTTTAAGGAAATGATTGCTTCTCATCAGCAGGTGATTTTGGATGATTGGAGGAGTACAGGTATTATTATTCCATGACAATTCCAGGTTTAATGAGATGCACATCTTGGGTAGCAGGTGCATATATTTGTTGCAGATGCATCTTTGTCACGTTATCTCCTCTGTAGTGGAAGCTATGACTCTACCGGACTGGGGATTAGTGATTTCTTTAACTCCATGCTGTCATAAGTACTGGGAGAGGATTGTGGTTTCAGTGGAGTTTAAAGGTAGGAAGTGAGAGAAGTGAATATTGCAACCACTGGATGAAGGAATGCAGAGTAGGCCCAAGAAAAAAAAAACAACAAACCTGAGTTGATCCTTCAGTTTGGCAGCTCCCTGGTGCAGGTGGTACATGGTTGTGGGTTCAGACAGACCCTGGCTTGTTGTCTGTGCTGTTTGCAGCAGCTTTCAGTGGGAACAAGGACAATAGGAATGAGCAGCTAAACCTCACCAGGTACTCAGGAGAAGCTCTTCTACTTTTTGCTTGACCAGCATGGCCTTGTTAGAACTAGTCCTGCAGGACTTAGCCAATATTTGGTTGACTTTCTGCTACAGAGGAAACTTCAGGCACCATACTGATTTGGCCCAAGATATTATATGTGTATTTATTTGCCAGCAAAGATGTGCAGAAATACTAGTGCTCTGTTTTAATACAAACTCAGCTGTTTGCTGATCAGCAGTGACTATTTAAATTGACCAATCTACCTCACCCGGGCTGGAGATCAAGGGATCAGCACTTAATTTCATTCCTTGAATAAAGATTTTTTTTATATATATATATATATATATATCTCCACATGGAAATATCAGAACATGAAAGGTTAAATCAATATGGAGTTTTACATTGCTTAAAGGGCATTTGCATCAAAGCAGCCATGAATGCAATTCACTTGTTTAATGAATTTTTTATGCTTATTTAATGAATTTCACAAAGGTTTGGTGTTTTTCATAAAATGGATAAGGACTTCCAGTTTTATGAAATAATAAAAATGGAACTGAAGTTATGAAATGAGCAATCTCATTAGTTAGGCATGATATATTCATATGAAAGTGTACATGTTTCTGAATTATTGCAAGCAGCTCTATTGCTCGAACTGTAACTCGTTATAATAGTATTGCAAATATGCCTTTAGTTAAGATATCAGAAAGTGACAGAAAGAAATTAGATTTTGATTGCTAATAATGATTTAATTAATACTTACTGTATTTAGCATACTATGGATGCATTCTTTCTTTAGAAAGTGTATGCTTGTATTCTTCATTGGTAGATAGTTCCTAGCCCCTCTTTGCTAGATTCTAGCTTAATTTTGTGTTTGCAGAGCTGTACCCTCTGCTTTATTATTCTGATGAACAGAGGAAAATATTATGATGGCCTGCCAGTACTAAGAATGTGCCTTATTTTGCACCTTGCTGCTTTTGTAATTTAATGTGCTTTTAGAATTGCGTTATCTTGTGAAAAAGTTCTCCCAACTTGATGACACCTCGGGAGTGAGAGGAGATTGTGTGAGCATCTCTTACTTAAATAACGTGTCTGGGTGACTACATATTGCAGTGTTGCTTGCTGGTGGGACATTGTGCTCCTCTCCAGCAGAAGCAGCAGCAAGGCTGCTACTTGCCCTACTATTTGGAAAGGACAGATGGATGTCATCCTCCTGTTTTATTAAATTATGTGTTTGAAAGCTGCTGTCCTGATTCTGAGCACATGGCGTTAACCTTTGAGTTGAGTGTAGTTGCTCATGGGCACCAAACTACAGGCCTGGACCAAAGTGTTGCTATGTGCTGACTGATTCCCCTTGACTTCTGCGTGTTCCCAGGCTCCCTGGCTGGCTGCGTCCCACCACACCAGTTAGGAGATGTACTTCAGTTCCATTCACCAGCCTGGATGTTTCATTGTGCTAGGGTTATGGATGATACTCGAGTGCATTTCCTTCATCCCTTCCCCCTCCATTTTGATCTATTACAGCCAGACCTTTCCCTTTACTTTCTGATGTTTTCGAATGAGTTGCGAGTGCCCTATCCAAAACAGCTTTTACAACGTGCCATAACCAGAGCACTGTAACTACACTCAGTGAAGCAACTCCAAGTGGAGTAAAGGAATTCCACTGCTCAGCCCCTCTGGTTTACAGCCCTTGCGCTCTGCCAAAGCAGCATGCAGAAATATTGCAGTAACAAGAGAATAAAGCTGGACTTTCAAAATTAATGATCTTGCCTTATTAGACATCCACTGTGCTATACTCATAAGTAATCTTGTTAAATATGTGCATGAAGACAGAACAAGGCAGGGCAGCATGGTAGGATAATGGTCCATCACCAGTAGTTATTAGAGGAAAAAGAGAAATGTAAGGCCTTTTCACCCATGAAGTGTTGTTATCCCACTCTTTGGCATGCTTTGAAGCCTTCTTGTGATTGTGCAATTAGCCAAATAAGATACTTAAAGAAAAAAAAAAAAAAAAGCAGCATTTACATCTGCTGCTGTTCTGTTACCTCCTGCAGGGTGTAAGCGTGCAGGTGGAGCTGGTGCTGCGCCTGTGCCGCAGCGGAGCGGGGCTGTTGGGCAGAGCAGCCCTGGCCTGTCTGGCTGGGGCAGCGGTGCTGGAGCGGGGGGTGCCTCCTCTGTTAGAGCCCCTGCCGAGCATCACGGGTCCCCAGACCACTTGCTCTTGGAAGCTTGTGCTGCTGTATCTGCTCTACTGGGATGACTTGTCTGGTCTGGACTCAGGGTGATTGTACACAATGCAGTTTTTGACTCTGCTATCCCTCAGGCATGTACATATTGGTATATGTATTCTTAGAAATAAAATTCAACATGATAAGACTTTTGCACCTTTAAGACTTTAAAGAACAGTCTCTGTGTGCTCGCACACGGATAACATCCCTCCATGGAGGGGGTACGTGTAATCCAAGATCTTCCAGCTGGGGAGGCTGCTGGGCCGCCCAGAGCATGGAGGGTCCTGTCCCCTCCCTTTCCTGGGCTGGGCCCTCTTCTCTCTTCACAGAGTCTGTGTCCTCGCAAACTAGAGAAGAAACAGTGTTTTACTCCTGAAGACAGAAGCATTTTATGACAGCAGCAGAAGTGTGGCAGGGTCAGGTGATTCTCCCCCCCACCCCGTGTCGTGCAGCAAATCTGTCTTTGAGCCAGGCTCAGTACTGAGGACTCCAGAGGCCACAGCAGTGGCTTGACCAATGCTCTGGGTTTGGTGAGGCTCAGGAACCCTCCTGGAGCTCAGCCAGCCTAATTACAGTGCACCTATTGTGGGCAACAGTACCTGAGAGTTTCATAGCGTTGCACCAGATTTAATAACTAGCTGGTATTTAATTTGTGGTGTGAAATAACATCTCTTATTATATCTAATGTAAATATTTACTTGAGAGATTTGACTAAAAAAACATTTGCTTGCCTTCAAAGCCTATCAATTTCTCATCTGTGGCTGACAAAGAAAGCTTTGAGTGCTTAAATTCATTTCTAGAAATTAAATTACAATTTTCAACACTAAAGCTTCTGTGATTCCAGACACTTTTCCTTTCCTTTTATTGTGTTTGACAGCAACTAGACTCTCAAGGTAAGTGGTGGAGTGTAGTCCTATGTAAATGTAAAGCATAAAATGAAAACTGGGGGGAAGAAAAACATTTAAGGTAGGAAATTAGAACAGTTATTGAGTTCCACACTATGGTTAATGAGTGTGCAGAAAGAAAACATCTTCTTGGCCTAGTGAGCTGGAGCATTACAACTGTTGCAACACTTCTTCTGTTTTTAGAAGGAAATAAGTAATAACCCTGACACATGGGAAGTCTTCAGTTTGCATTTTTTAATGCCTCAGGGGAGTGCAGTGTTTCTGGTTTAGAATCTGTTAAAATTTTCTTTAAAAGGCAGGTTTTGTTCTGAAACCAAAACAAAAATTAACATATTAAGCATATCTGTAGGTCAGGAGTGTATGGGAGAGGGCTTGGCTGCTTCACCAGGACATGGCTTTTTCAGAATTGTTCAGCTGAGGTTATAGGCTTTGGAGGGAAGACTGAAAATTACTGTCCCTTACTGAAATAGATTAAGTGTATTTGGGATTTATGCTGTGTTGCCCTGGGTATAATTAGAAGCAGGCTGTAATTGTACCAGAGCAGAGGGGGGCTGTGCACAGGTTCTCAGTTTTGGGGTGCTTTGGCATCCATCTGGGGAGGGGAGACTGGGGTGGGACAGTGCTGCCCGGGTGAACCCTCTCACCGTTCACTGACTGCAACCAGAGGCCATAAATGTTACCCCTCTGCCTGGGAGCAGAGGAGAAGACAGGTCTAAAGCTTATTGGGGATGTGCTGTAGCATCCTATTGAAAGTCCCTTTTTTATTATGTTGCCGGTAAGCTTATACTGTCCTCATTGGTATACTTTAACTGGACTTTTCTCATGTGTGGTTGGTAGTAAAATATGTGGGATAAATTGTCCTATTCTGAACTGAGTCCTGAGATAAATTAAGTGATTCGGTTTTTAAGGTATGTGGCACAATGTTGTGCAGTTGAAAGATATCTGAAATTGCTGTGAATGCATGCATGTGGTTACAGCCAAGGTATAGGGCTGTTTAGCCTGAATTAATAAATGTTGCTTCTCCCCTGGGCTAATTAGCCCTATGGGGTACCCTGATAACACAGCTATGCAGCTTCTAGTATCTCACTGAACGTCTTGCGAGGTACAGTACATAGTTTTGCACGTTGCTGCATTGTGCAGTTTAGGAATACTCTTGCACACTTCATGTGCTATTTCAAAATCCCTTTCATGCAAAGGCTGAAGTATTTTCATCTCCTGAGGCTGTTATTGAGCAAGCTGCTGAAAGGTGTGAGCAAGTTGATCAATATTTTATCGTTTCCAGGCTAAGAAGTCCATTGTTATTGACACAGGGTGGCTGGATTCCTTCAGTCTGACAAATGATATCCCAAACAAAAGTAATTGGGATTTTTTTTAAATGATGCTTTGATTGTGAAGTGCCAGGCTGGAGCTTATGGTTGAAGCTGGAGCAGGGATGTTTTAACTCTACTAGGTATAAATAATGTGGGACAGGGCAGGGACCCTCAGCCCAGTCTCTCTCCTGGGCTGGGAGGAGCCAGGTCATGAGTGTGGGGGGCTCGTGTGCCCAGGGAGTGATTTCTGAGCCTGCCTGGGCTCATTCGTCCCTCTTCTTTCTTTTGGCCAGAAACGTCACTTGGCTTCTGAAGCTATAAAGGGTTGACTGACCCTGTAATGTTCTGCAAAACAGCCAGCTTGCGCCTATCTGGCATCAACCCCCCATCCTCTCCCTCCACAACGTGCTCTGGCAAAGATTTCTGTTCGGAGCAGGAGCAGCCAGGCTTTGTTTCTTGCTGGCCTGAATGGCTGGGAGCAATCGCGTTTGTGCCCTGCCCCTTGCTACCTCTAAATTTAAAAGCTGCTCTGAAGTTTGTATTGCCTTTTTTGTTGCCTGAGATGTGGAGCTTAAAATTAAATGGTTCAAATCTGCATCAAGACTTGATCCATTTGATCCATCCAGATTAAATAATTTGGGTCGGGGCATAGTCTCAGATGCACTCCAGGAAACACAGTCAGTGGTTAACCTAATCAGCTCCTGTAATTCCACCAAATTCAGCTGAAACAGCATTTCTCCAGTAGAAGGAAACTTGAAGCTTAATAGCAAGCATCCTGATTTTGTAACTGTGCTTGAGAATAGTTTTGGCTCTGGTATTCGGAGCAAAACCCAGAAGCAGTGTCAGGGCATTGGTTAGTCTGGTGCTCAGCAGCTGGGTCCTGGTGCTTCGTATGTGATGTGACGCCTCTTGCTTAGTATCATGTAATAATTAAGGGTGATTCTTCATGCTAGAATAGTTCAGAAATTATATTGCTGATTTAAAAAGAAGTACACAGGCAAGTCTGCAAGCTGAAATGGAGATTAAACTGAACCAAAACTTTACTGGTTGTCAATGAAGTATTTTTTGTTGTTGTTGTTTGTGTGTGTTTGTTTTGTATGTATACATAATACATAAATATGCTTTTTAATGCCTCCAGAACTTGCAGCCTTCCCTGGAAAGGACTCTAAAGGCTTTTTCTCCATAAAACACAGTGGCCTCATTGAGCTCCAGCCTGCAGAGGTGCTAGGAAAACCTGGACAGGTACTGTGTGAAACTGCAGTTTTCTGCATGATTTCCATTTTCTATTTTTTTTGATCAACTCCAAAAGGCTTAAGACACACCTGAGGGAGGTCACCAGAGGGATTTGGCATCTACTTCAACTGGTGCCTTTAAAACTCTTCCTTGTCTTGTGTGTGTCTTTTTTTGTCTTTTTTTTTTTTCTTCTTTCTCCTTCTCCCCATGACACTCCCCAAGAACCTTATGAAAAATGTTACTGAGAAAAGCCATAAAATAACTTGTTTTGGGAGGCTGTGGTGACCCAGGCTTGATATGCAACCGTGCTGCTCTCAGTCAGTGGTGCTCTGCCTCCTCCAGTGCCATGGACCTACCGTAGCCCCTGTGGCCCCTCACTGAGAGGCGTTTGTAGAAAGGATTTTTCCACTTGCAGTGAGCAGACTCCTGTTTGCATCCAGTGCCTGCTAAAGTAAAAGGAGAGTCAGATGGGGCCCCAAATGTCAAGCTTTTAGGGCTGCTACATATTTCTCTGCTTGGGGGAGAGGCCAAGTGTTTGCAACTTTAGAATGTAAAACGTAAAAGCACTTGGTTGTCACATGCCATTAACTGTTTAAAGCATGGCATCTCAGGAAACGCTTCATCGTAATCCTCCAAATGAAGAAATCTGAAGTGAACTTCAAACTGTTTGCTCAGTTTGGGTATCACATTACAGGGTCAGATAGTGAACTCAGAGTTGTACCTACTCTCAAATTGGTTTAAACTGCAGTCAGACAGTTCAAGTCCTGAAAAATCAACTTTCACATTTTCTTTACTTTTTATTTACAAGTGAAACCTAGGAGCAATGCCTACATGACAAAGCTTGTCCAGATACTCTTCTGAGGCTGTTTTCCCTGAGATACCTTTTGCTGTTAGTTTAGCTTTATCATCTGCTTGAGTTTGCTTTCCTCTTCCTACAGCCAAATGAGTAATGGGAAAAGCTGCATTGAAAGTATATACGTTGGCTGTGTGGGCTTTTGCTGCTGCATCTAGCTGTATTTCACCTCAAAAAGAAAAGCTTGGATCTATGATGCTGTGTAAGGCAGAAAGTGGTCCTGATGTATTTGGTTTTGTTCCTTAGTAGTAGTTTAGTTGTCTTGCTCTATTAAGTGGTCCAGTGGAAGATGTGTATGGTATGCAAGGACTGGAAATCATGGCTTGCCAAGGCAGCCAGTGAAAACAGCTTTGTAGTCATCCTGATACGAAACTGTTCCACTAACAAGAGTATGAACACAGAAATTACATAGTGTTGTGTGGAACAAAGTTTATTCAACTGTGATACTCAAAGGTCCTGTTAAGCTGTCAGTTTGGTCTGCTTTGTCCTTGGTTTTGCTCTACCAAAATTTAACATGGTTTCAGTTCTCAAAGCCAAACCCTTCCACACTGACCTCTGTCTCTACCCAGGTTAATGCCCTTCAGAAAGATTTTTGTTACTTCAAGACGTCATGATTGTTTCTCTGGTCAGAAGTCCTTCATTCCTTGTTTATTATCTTTTTTAACATCATGCTCCATATTCATTCTTGTGTAACGCTAGGGGGCTAATTTGTCTCTGACTTCTGATAATAAAGAGGGGTGTATGTTTGTGGCTGGTGGGCTGATAGCTGTGCAGCATGTTAGCTGTCCCTAACGTTACTCGAATTAAATCCAGGGCTGGGCAAGAGTCCTTGTGCAGATGAATTAATACGAATCCTTGCACAGAAAGCAGAGATACTAGTGGACCTGTCCGTGGAGTTAATGATGGTGGTAGTAACAAAAAATGCATGATTACTGGTGATCAAGGATGGACTTATTTCTTTAAAAGGTCTGTGCAGTTGAGTATTGTTTTTACTTTTTATAAAATCTTTTCCAATTACTTTTTTTGATACAGGGAAAACATTATGTTTCTGTTAAAGAATGCCATCGTGGTAACTTTTGCTTCATTTCCATGTTATTCCTCCTGATTTACCTCAAAATACTATTACTGATGTTTGCTTGTTAGATTGCTTCCCACACTATACTGAGCAGTGTGGCCTTCTCTTTCCTTGAAGAGTCCTCTGGTCCTCACGTGGGCGTAAACCAGGCTTCCATTTGATCTTCCATATGATCAGGCTTCTTACTGGCTAGCACAGACCCTGCTTGTTGTGCTGTAGGTATTAATCATCCTGCTTCTTCTTTGCTTGTGCCATAGCATCCTGCTGGGGCTAAGCCTCTTGTAATCCATCTTCACAAGATAAAGGTTCCCTTAGAAAAGGGGAAGAGACCATCACATCTTCCAAGACCAGTAATAGTACTAAGCAATGTGTAATGGATGTGCCTGTATGAATCGTTTGCTTTTGCTTGTTTTAATATTGGAGACCAAGGGATGGGTGAAGGGATAAAGAGAGCTATGAATTGTTAAGAGGTTTTCCTTAAATTTGTCAATCCCTTGTACCACATCTGCATGTTGTTTTCCTTCCTTCCCCGCCACTTTAGAGAGCACTGGATCAGTGAGGAACAGATAGCTCAGTTCATAAAGCAGCACTTCTGTAAACTATACACAGTTGGGGAATGTGCTTCTGGTGGATTTATTCCATGAAATGCAAGGGAAGGATTCATGAGTACATAAAATAACAGGCTAATCAAAGAAATAAACAAGAACAAGTCTGTAATCTTCACAAAATTGGGGAAAAAAAGTGCTTCTGATGGACTTGCTCCTACTGTTTTCTTTGTAGCTGTTTCCAGAGCTCAGACCATCTGTTCCTTGTTGTAGGTTGTTAAGTGAAATGTGCTGCCAATACAAATAGCTCTGCTTGATGTTTGTTTGCATAAATTGTTTTGAAAGCTTCATGACGAATTTTAAGGATTACTTACAGGGGTAGGACTCTGTGGAGGAGGAAATATAAATTTGATGATGCATGTTGGAATCCATTAATTTGTTTGGAATTTATTATAAAAGCGAACATCCTATGCATTTGTTGAAGGGGAGAGGGAACGATTTCATCTTGAGCCCAGAAGGTTATGGTGACGATATGCTAACTTGGCCACACTGCAGTAAATGTGAGCAATCTGCCTTTGCATCTTTCTGAGCTTAGTTGCCTTTACTTACCCAACCAAATTCTAGTCAGTATTTCTGACTTGCAAAATTTCAACACAGTGAAATCTGCTTGGGTTTTGTCTGCTTTAGGAGTCCTAGAATCAGTTTGTTCAACCTCTTGGATGTTGGACGGTTGTGTGGGATCAGTGGCCTTGAGATGTGTGACAAAGATAAGCGAGGTGAGTGGAGGGAAATTATGTTTGACTGCTATTGATTACATGGCTTACTGTGACTTGGGGACTCACCCAGGACCTGCAGCAATGTTGTGCCACACACGCTATGGCACATAGTGGGGATAATTCCTGCTCCGCAAAACTTGTCATCTGAAGACTAACGGAAGGTGAGGGAGAAAATGTACATAAGGAGAGAGGGAAGGGATTTGTTTAAAGTCATCTAAGTCAGTGGCAGAGCTTGCATAGCCAGACTTCTTCATCCTGGCCAGTGTACGTGATGGTGCTGCCTGACAGAGAAATGTTTGTAAGCAGTGGGTTTGGAGCAGATTATACAGAAGCAACTCTTCCTTGCAGTTGGGTACCTCCTCTTAGAAGAGATTTAATTCTGGTGGTTTTATCTTTAGCCTTACTGTTTGGGAACTTCAACTAGTCAAAAATCAAATGGTTACCTTCCCTCCCATTGGACCTTTGAATCTGCATTTTGAATCACTGGGCAGTCAGATGTTCCTCCTGTCTCTACGAAACTGTACATGAAAAACACAACCGCACGTATGTGCACACATATGCTCCTTTCCTGCTCATCACAGCTTCGCAGTGGTAATTCTCCGGTTTTAAGTGAATTGACCTGGCTGCTTTCATCTTCAGGTAATGCAGCCCCAGTTTATAATTCAGACCAGGAGCTTATGGAGATTTAGAAAGAGGCCCAGAGCTTTGCTTTACTGTGCCAGTTAAAGCATTTATACTGATGACAGTTAAATTGTTGAGGGCTCTGTTATTCATTTACATCACAGACACTAAGGTCCTCTGACGACCTACTGCAAATGTAAGCCAGATGTACCTAAACATATCTATTGTACATTTTACTTCATTTCAAACACTTCTTCTGACTTTCAACTCAAACCTTCTGTCTGTCTTGTCATGCTACAGTGTTTAATGATATTTTATTGCATTAGTTCACAAAACCCTTGAGTTTTTCAGTTGTCCTAAGCTAATGGACTGGATCTGTACCCATTTGCTAATACAAGATCTTTTTTAGTAGGTAGCAGAGCTATTAAACATAAATCAAGGTTTCCGATAAAATATTAGGTTTCTGCTGCATCTTACAAAAGGATAGTCTGCAGTTTTACCTGATTATTATATCTTACAAGCTATAGTTAAAGCTTGTTTGGGGATTTACTGCATTCCATACCCAGTAATTTCATACAAATCCATAATGATTATTTTGTATGTTCCTTTCATTTAGCTCATAAAAGAAACCGCATAGTTTGCTAGCTGTAGAAATGAGAGACATCCCCTATTACTTCCTTTGGAAAGATGCACTAAGAACCTTTTTTAAAAAAGGTTGTACTTCATTACTTAACCTGTGTATCAAAAGTCAGGCAGTAAGGAGATACCCTGCCTTAGTAAGACAAAACTAGCCTGGCTTGCTACAGGGAGAAAAGCCACGGTTTGTTGTAGTGCTAAAATCTTTATGTATTCTTTTGAAAAACAGGTTAAAATTGTATAAACTTTGGGGACATTTATGATCTTATTGTCGTACCTTCAGGAGTGAACAGGTGTCTCCTGTTCACCTTTGGAACAGGGACTCTTCCTTTTGGAAGAAAAAGGTTGATTATTTGGCATGTTCTCTGGTCCCAGCTGTGGAAAGCACTTGAGCACAGGCTTGGCTTAGCATTGTTCTTGGTGCATCCTTCCAAAGTGTCTTCACTCCCTGCTTCTATTTTTAAATACGTGCTCAAGTCCTTCTGAAGCAAATGTGATAGTGGTTAGGCTGTCCTGAAGTATTGCTTTTGATAGGAAAGCACTGAAGGATACACTTCAGAGCATATGCTTTCTTTGAGCGGGATGCAAAGAATGTAATTGCACTCTTATTTTGTATTATAACAAGCTAAGAAATATGCATAACAACTTGATCTTATCTTTACCAGTGTAAATCTGGAGGAGCTTTACAAAAACCTTTTGGAGTTGGTTTGGAATTATGCATTGTGAAACAGAACACAGTGTGGCTTGCTTCTTGGCCAGAAGGTAAATACAGTTGATTGGAGCTGGTTGGGAACTTCTGATAAAAGATTTCTTTGGAAATGCTGATGAGATGAAACAAAGTTTTAATGAAAATGGATCTGTCCGATGAGATTATCTCGGGTATAAGACAAGGGAGGGAGGAAGATGGGGCTGTTCACCCAAAATAACCACAAGGATGTCCCCTGGGATATGGGAGTCCTGGGGTCAAGTTCCCTCTGTGGGATTCAGAGAAACCTAGTCTCTCACGACTCAGGCTTGTGGTTAGCCTTGCAGTTATAATGGGGTGAATGTGTCACATTTGGGGATGGAAGGATGAAATGTTTTGAAGCTTTGTACTGGAATGCAATGCAGCGAGAAAACCAGCTTAGAAACCTCAAACATTTCCTTGTGAAACAGGGTACTTGTTTGTAGCTTGCAGTACAACTGTTTTTTTCTTTCTTGAAACTTTAGTTTACCCTGGTTTTGAGGCAATGTTACTAGCACTGTAATTCTTATGGTCATCTGCTGTAAACAACGCAGTGTATTAAAATGAGAACTCCAAAGACTTGATCTGTGGTGCTATTGCAAAGGAGCAAGAAGGCAATCAACTTTTATGTAGGTTTCATGAACCTGTTTTGCAGACCAAGTTGGGTCTGATGTTTGTATTTGAGTAGGTTTTTATTGAGTAAGCTTGCAAATGCATCTATGTGGTGGTTGGAGTCAGGCTAGTGATATCAGATGCCTTTATACTAGGTGATAACACCAGAGTGACCTTATAAAGATTCTGTTTCTCCAAAGAAAAACAATGTTAATTGTTGACTTGTATGCTATCATTTGAAATACTGCGTTGTCTAAACACATGGGACATGTCATCCTGTATCACTGAAAAAACAGAAGCAAGCATGGTGTATTTGCTGGTCAGTGGATATAAGCGGCTTTTCTTTCAACATTTCCTTAACTGACACC
>VZTL01055087.1:0-16830 GCA_013400535.1 Scopus umbretta | reverse complement strand
TTCAGCCTGAAGAAGAGAAGGTGACGGGGACACCTTATTGCAGCCCTTCAGTACTTAAAGGGGGCCTACAGGAGAGATGGGACTATCTTTTCAGCAAGGCCTGTTGTGACAGGACAAGGAGTAATGGTTTTAAACTAAAGGATTTAGACTGGTCATAAGGAAGAAATTTTTTAAGATGAGGGTGGTGAAACACTAGCATAGGTTGTCCAGAGAGGTCGTAGATGCCCCATCCCTAGGAGTGTTCAAGGTCAGCTTGGTTGGGGCTCTGAGCAGCCTGATCCAGTTGAAGATATCCCTGGTCATGGCAGTGGGGTTGGACTAGACAACCTTGAAAGGGCCCTTCCAGCCTTAACTATTCTATGATTCTATGATTCTATGATAATAAAGAAAGGTTGTTCTGACATAAAGTGTCTGACAAACTATTCAGATTAGACAACATGTAGAAAAAATTGCATACAACATATGGATAGACAAATGACCAGGCGGTGCTTTCAGTGTGCTGAAAGACACATAAATGTTAGTTTTAAAGTGAGCATCAGTTTATAAACATGAAGATACCTTATCTGAAAAGACAGATGGTATGTTAGGGTACACAAAAAGTGCAAGAGTGTGTCTCTTCTGCCACATAAATTGAGTCCTGCAACTCCAAGTACCACAGACTTCCCCACTGCCTGGACCTTATTCCCCTCTGGTGCAGACTGGCTTCATCTCTACTACATACTTGGCCTTTCTCTCCTCTATATCTGTGGTTTCCTGTGATTAGAGACAAACTTGTAATTTGTAGGGGCTTTCCCCCATTCAGGACCTGCGTTAAAGTCAAACTGTCAGAAGTAAGACAAGGTTATGTGAACTGCGGTAGGACACAGAGCATGCAGCTTCCTAGGATAGAGGAAACCAGAACTGGTGGAAGCTTCTGCATTCTGCCTCTAAATAAGTAAATAAGTATAAATACATGTGGTAGGTTGACCTTGGCTAGCCTCCAGGTACCCACCAAGCTGCTCTATCAGTCCTCCCTTCTCAAAAGTAAGCAGGAGAAAAAATGACAAAAAGCTCATGGGTCAAGATAAGGACAGGGAGATCCTTACCAATTACCATCTTTCCATATTCAACTTCACTCCCAACTTCTCTACATGCTCCTCCCAAGCGGCACAGGGACATGGAGAATGGGGTTGTGGTCAGTTTGCCACATGTTGTCCCTGCTGCTCCTTCCTCTTCAGGGGAGGACTCCTCACACTCCTCCCTTGCTCCAGTGTAGGGTCCCTCCCATGGGAGACAGCCCTCCATGAACTTCTCCAATATGGGTCCTTCCCATGGGCTGCAGTTCTTCATGAATTGCTCCAGCATGGGTCCGTTCCACAGGGTGCAGTCCTTCAGGAACAAACTGCTCCAGCGTTGGTCCTGCACAAGGCTGCAGGTCCTGCCAGGAGCCTGCTGCAGCATGGGATCTCTAGGGGCTGCAGGTTCCTTCTGGGCTTGTCCACCTGCTCCAGTATTGGGTCCTCCATAGGCTGCAGGGGTATAACCTACTTCACCATGGTCTTTACCATGGGTTGTAGGGGAATCTGTGCATTAGTGCTTGGAGCACCTCCTTCCCCTCCTTCTTCACTGACCTTGGTGTCTGCAGGGCTCTTTCTTTCGCGTACTGTCACTCCTCTCTCCCAGCTGCTGTTGCACAGTTTTTTACCCTTCCTTAAATATGTTATCACCAAGGTGCCACTACTGTCACTGATGGGCTCCTCTTCGGCCAGCGGTGGGTCCATCTTGGAGATGACTGGAGCTAGTTCTACTGGACATGGGGGAAGTTGCTGCTATATTCTCACAGAAGCCAGGCCTGCAGCTCTGACACTACCCAAACTTTGCCGTGTAAATCTAACACGATACAATTTCTCGCTTGTAGTATCCCAAGAAGAAGCCCTGATAGCCCTGCTTGTACTAGGTGATCATACTGTGTCTTATTCCAGACATACACCCACTGACTGCACTACAGTATTTACTTTTGCATCTTTTTGTCACACAAAATAGTCATTAGACCAAAAAAATGGTAGAATTACTGAAGTCTTAGGTCACTCGGCTTCTTTTAAAGTAGCAAATGGAGTAACATAATTAATCACTTTTAAATGTCAGTCTTGACCCCAAATTAGTTCAATGACTTAGCAATATGGCTTCTTTTTCAGAGCATGACTGTCTTTATCTCTGTAATCTGAGTACTCTGTGGTACCTTGCAAGAATTTGCCAACTTCTGTTCATTTTGCCTAACAGCAGCTTTCTCTGCTGTAGTTTATGATCAAGACTGCTTGTTAACGAAGAACTGTGCAAACAGTTAACGGTGGCTACTTTGACTGTTTCCAAACAAGCTTATGCTATGCTTAGTGAATGTCTGTATAGTTTCATTGTCCTGAATGTTTCTGCATATAAAACCCATTAACTGGCTTAGCAAAAACAACATAAAAGATGTATATCTTACTTAAAATAGAATCTGAAGAAAATTAAAAGATTTAGAAAGCTATAAAGGCAATTACAGTATTTAGCATAATTACTCTAGACGTGATCGTACTTGGTGAAATACCTTGTTCATGAAACACTGTGGTTTGTATTTACATTTTGAATTGAATGTCATCAAGCAAGGTGCCTATTTTTGATTACAGGTTTAATACCTCATTTCCCCAGTTCCGCATTCTGTTTTGGAATATAAACTCATATAATGCTTTGAAATATGCTGTGTGAATATTGTAATACTGCATATCCTGTGCCTGCAATTATTATAATAATCATTATGTGTAAAAACAGCTATTGAGTATGCACTGAAATAACTGCAGTTTGTATGAATTGACTTGGATAAAATAAGAACTGCCTGAATATCTGCCTACACTTGAATTAACAAGATATGGGGCATATATACTGTATGCACCTGTATTTATTCTCAGATTTCAGCAAGGCACAGGGTGAGTGCTGTCTGAGTGATGGTAGGAAGACCAAAATTTCACAGAAAAGAATTTACTCACAGTGCAGTGGCTAGGTGCTAAATAACTTTGGTGTCTCTAAGAGGTAGTCATGAGATACATGCAAGAGTCACACAGAACAGAATATTCTCCACTGCTTCGTAACACTTTCCCTAACACAAATAGCCCTTTGAAGTGAGAAATGGTAAGCATCAGGGTAAAGCTGTTACAATAAATTCGGCTGTTTATGGCCCAACTGTACTATAAAGCCAATTTGCTAGAGCAAAAACTTGAGATAGTCAAAAACTTAAAGTAAAATTTTATTCCAGTTTTTTAGTTCTTTGGTGTCAGTTCTTGGTTATTGTTGTGAAGCCAAGACTGCAACTTTTTGAACTTACTTACAAACTCCTTATTCCCCATTTTGCTAAATGGTAAGAATTCTGCATGCATCAAGCCAGTGAGTGGTCTTTAACAGTAGACTGAAAGCAAAAATGACCACAAAAAATATCATCTGCTTTTCAGTTATAACATTTTAGTTTCTTATGCAAGTGTGAACAAAGCATCATTTATGTCCAAATGAACTTGCAGTCCTTGCTGTTGGTAGCTGATGTTGGAGGGAGGAAAATAGGAACAACATTTCTGACCAGACACAAGCACACACGCGCGTGCGCGCGCGTGCGCATACACGTATATACACAGAAAACACTTTCCTTCTTGATTCTCATCGGTTCTTCTTAATTTCCTTCTTGGTACAGTATAAAATAATGATTTGTTTCCATTGTAGTATTACCAGAGGATGATATTTTAAATCTAATTTTTTTCCCAAATTATGGGCAAGTTTGTGTTGACTGTGTGTTTGGTTCATCTTTTAGTACTTTCAAGGAGAGATAAAGAAGTTACTTAAACTCATTTATGATCCTCCAAATGTCTAGCAATGGCTTGGGGCCCAGTCCAGATATTAGTAACAAAAATAAAGAAAAAGCAAGGGAATCTGAAGACTGGATTTTAAATGGGTGTACAGCACAGCAGACTACCTACTGTGTCCTCCTTATCCTACTAATGCATTTTTTATTTGGCCAGTTGTGTTGATGAAAGCTTTGATGGAATAAGAGATGTCCTCAGCTCTCTCTGTGCTGTCACACAGGGACCAGGCTTGAGAATTATTTTTCTCACACACAATTCTACGCCCAAGTTCTTTCTACTTTCCCCTCCTCTCCCAGAAACTCAAAGCAGCTAAAAGCTTTTTCTTTTTCTCCTCATGGAATCCTTGCTGCCCATATTTCTAAAACAAATCTTACATAAAAATTTTGTACGTACCAGTCTGTTTACTTGTCCGTGTTCTTTTATACATCAGTGATCTTTCCAGAGTTAAGCCTGACAAATTAGGACACTGCCATTTACAGGCATGCCAGAAAGGTTTGTGCCAAACCAGATATGTAGGATGACTTAAAAATTTCAGTCACCTAGATGTAACAGCTCCAGTCCTCACCTTCTGACCAGCTTTTTCCTCCTCTCCATCCTCTACTTACTTAGCTTTAAGAAAAAGTTTGCCTCATACCATAGCAATTCTCACAGCTTTTTCTGTATTTGTTTTCAACCGCATTTGAGTTATATGAAAGGGATGAAGACATGTTAGTCCTCACTGAGATAAGAGAAAAATGGGGGACTTTCTATTGTTTTCCTTTCCCTTGTGCACAGTATGCATAAGGGCAAAAGCGATCTGGTCCAAAAGGCTGAAAGTTACTTCGTAGCTATAGCACACAGAGGGTTGCCCAAAGCAGATGATTACCACAGGGACCTTTATGAAGGATGTGGATGCCAGAAAGTCTCAAGTCTGAAGCAAAACTTGTATCATGCAGTAACACAGAACAACCCAATTAGTCTTGCACAGTCACCAGCACACTGGAGGGAGGTCTTGCATATTCACACCACAAGTATGGTGTGGGTCTTGTGTCAGCTATGCATAAAATGATATATGTAACCAAACTACTGTCTTTTGTAGCTCTTTTGTGTACTACCCTCAGGAGTATGAGCATTCCAGTTACGATATTAAACACAGCACTGCATGTCCATAGTTGGTAATTTCTGAGGCTTAAAAGTCCAGGATAAACTTTCATCTTTGCCACATACTCATCTTGGACCAACATGAATTCTTGCTTTCATGGTCTGAACCTTCAAGACATCACCATATATCAACTTTTCTGGTGATCACAAGAGGGTTTAGAGATGGACCTGTTTTTTAAATAAATCCAGATTAAAGTGTAGGGAGCAGGAGAGATAAGAGTAGCACATCAGTAGTGTGTGTGAATGCCGTATGAAATTACAAACTAATACTTCTATGAACGCTAAACATTGCAAGAGGGATATGAGGAGATATTGTAGTGGATTTCCACACCGAAGCTCTGCTATGTAACTAAACACATTTCTAAGATGAACATTTTGCACTATAAGTGTGGAAAACAAAGAGGATTTGCCTAAGCCGGTCTTGGGATCTGGAGTATGGGGCATCTGATATGACATGAGTCCTTCTCCAAAGTTCACCTTCCTGTTTGAACAACCTTTCCAAGTGCAGTCACTGGACTACATGGGGACACTGCAAAGGACTTTAAACTACTTTAGGAACATCATTGCAATTTCTGGTTATGCTGAAGCAATTTTATTTTATGCACCGTTTGCTGTGGTTAACAGGCCCAACACTCCACCCGCCTGACAATAAAAACAAGAAACTTCCCTTGCTGATCCAGAGCTGAATCCCAGGTACTCTGCCAAGACATTCACCCCCCATCAAACAGAATGTTCTTTCGAGAATGATAAATGCTTCTTTTTTATCCATCAGCATGTCATACTTGGAGGGAAAAAAAAAAACAAAACAAAACAAAACAGGTTGTTTTCAGGGAAAGTTAATGTTTCTACCTGTCAACCTTGAAGGTGACTCTTTTAAGGTTATATTAGTCTCTTTTAAAGCTCCTGTAATGGGACAAAAGCCAAGCAATAAAAACAACAAAGCAAATGTCTCCTAGTATATGTTAACCACCTACAAGTCTAAAAATCTTATAAATGTCTTATTCTTACATGCTAAAGGAAGAAAAATTATCAAACGTGCCACATATCACTCGTTACTAAAAGTATTATTTGAGATTAATCTTTTCTTTTGTGGTTTACCTACCATGTTTATTTATCTGCCCCTTGCCTCCGAAGTAATTTAAAATTGTTCAGTGCCATTTAGTGGTTTTGTTTGTTTTATTGTAAAATAGCATTTAACTGGAATTTAATCCTAAGATGTAAATAAAAGATGATTTGAAAGGAGGTGATATCTTCCAACTGAGGCTCATACAATTTTTTTTTATAATTTATTTTGATATGATAATGTCTGTCTTTTTGGACTGTGTTTCTGGGAAGGTGAATTAGTTATCTGTATTTCAAAAAAGCAAAACCTTAAAATGGCCGGCTCATTTCTCTGGTATATGGAATATCTTAAATGATATATGGGTGTACCCTCCTTTTTCTGATATTTCTTTGACTTAAATACAGAAACAGGTGTTATGCTCAGCATGCTATGAGGAAAATTTCAGGCTTCCAAAATTATAGTGCTTTTATTTCCTCTTAAGAATAAATCCAGAATCATATCTACCACAAGCCCAAATCCCTGATGATGGCAAGTCAACATCCTGCAATAATGTTGTCACAACTAATGATTACTTTGTGATCAGCCTTCAATATTCATTCCATTGTTAAAATTTCCCTCTGGCTTTGTGCTCTTCTGAGCTGATTTTTGAAACAAAGTAAAATGCTAAGTGGGCAATTTCAACAAAAAAAAAAAAAGTGCAGTTAGGTCAGATCATTGAACAAAATATATTTTTCTGCTGGCAATTCTAATTCCAGCTAAGCAAAAAATCTGCATCAAAATATAGACATTGTCATTACGAAAGCTCTTTCTCCTCTCCTTCTTATCCTCTCCCACCAAATACCTATATGAAAATAAGCAAAGCATCTGTATGATCTGATAGTGTCTTCTTTCCCCAGGTAATAAGAATTATTTGAAATAAGAGTATCCTGATATTCATCTCTCACTATTTATCTAAAAACAACAAAAACCTGGCTTCAGTTATTCATTTTCTTATATTTTGGCACCTTATGGATTTTTGGCTACAGTGTTCTCTTTGACTTAGGTAACTGTGCATAATTTTTAAAAGACAGTGTTGAACGAAAAAACACCATCTGTGGGACTAATATCTCAATTCTGCTCCCATATGACATAAATACAAAAAGTCCCAAACAAACAAAAAGAAACAAACAAAAAAAAAATCAGAAAGGTAACTAAAGAAGAAAAACTGAAAAAAAAAATACTGAATGGATCTGTAACTGAATACCATATTAATTTGTGTAGGTTAGCATGTTTCTTCTTCCTCTATAATAACAAGCAAAATCAGGCTCCATAATAATACATTTCTGCTATTTCAAAATTTTTCCTCATCTTGTCTTCCAGGACTAAATTTTCTTCACAAAAAGTTTGGTTGGTGTTTCAGATGTTTACTGAAGAACACACTAGATAGCTAACGTATATTTTTTTAGTTTCCCACCATTGATAAGAGCCAGTTAAGAAAATATAGTTCCATTGTCAGCACTGATAATAGTCCTAATAACAGTGCTGTTTGCCCACACACATACATATACAAACACACAGAGTCAGCCAGAGCTTAATATATCAATTACTCTGCAATACGTGAATCAGGTTTTAGGCAGGGCTTTGAGCTTTTTTTTCTGTTTTTTTTGTTGGTGGTTTTATTTTTCTTTTTTTTTTTTTTTTCAGTGGTGGTGGGTATTTTTCTTCCTTAATAGAGTTATATTCATTATCTTTTTGCCTGTTTTTCTTGTGGGACTAGAAGTTAAATCAAATCAGGTCATAAGCATCTAAAAATTCAGAGATGAAAATTTACTGTAAAATAGACCCAGGAAATATCCTCTCACAACATGTTTCCATTCCTACACATGTACATGACTGGAGTTGGACGAAGAAATGATGATCAGTTCATGAGGTGGTTTCTGTACACACAGCTCCTCAACATCTGCAACACATACATTCCATGAAAAGAGGAGGGATTATATTACTTTTATTATTATTATTATTATTAGTAGTAGTAGTAGTAGTAGTAGTAGTAATATTCCATTAGTTTGTGCTGCTGCTCTACTGAAGCACTAGATGTGGACAGCCCCAGTTTACCAGGACTCTCACTCCTCTTTCTACTCCCACTTAATTTTCTTCTCCTTTTCCATATGGCAGGAACCTGGCCCCACCCAGACCAGAGTTCTACCTTTGGGACAAGAAAAATTGATTTTGCATGCAATGTTGGAAATCTGCAAGTTCACTCCAGGTGAATACATTTGGGAACCAGCTGCAGTTATTTTGGCAAGGGCAAAAAAATTCCACGTCAGGAATTCCACTGATACAAATCTCAGCAGGGCTTTTCAAATTAACTCATCACCGTCCTTACAAATGATCACCAAAAGAAAATGAGACATGTAGCAGTGCTTCATTCAGCTTGAAGACTTTAAAGACTATATTTCAATGAATATTAATACAGAATGAAAAAACAAAGCCAGATTGCTTGAAACTTTTATGTTCAGAAAACCAAACTTCAGTTAATAGGAATGTAAATCAGATACTAGTTCACTCTTTATATACACTTTGAGTCATTATGCTGTGCATGTAAGCAAGGAATAATATCAGTGTCATCAGAACAATACTGAGCTCTAGACAAGCACAAAAGAGATATGAAACTATATGGCATAAAGTCTAATCTTAATTATTATGAAATGTGGTTAGGCTCTCATTCAGCCATATCTGCAGTCACAGCAGTACCCTATTTGTTATTGTTTAGTATTCATATTAGAGATTTAGCTGCTGAGCTCTAAGAACCTGGAACTCTCAGAATTCATAATTTTCAAAATGATTATTGTTTTGAGAGGTTTATACAATATTTTTATACATACACATTCATATACTGATAAAATATATAGCACAAGGAACGTAAATGATGGTGCTTTATAAAGCATCTTTTGGAGACAAGTGATCAGTCAGAGCACTGAATGGAAATGCTGGGTGACAAGTCAAGCAACTTTGGAGGACACCTCTGCAGTGGTGTGTCAGACTAACATCAGCTATTCCGTCACAATTTTGTGTGTATCTCTATGTCAGATAAAGATGTGGATAGTAATGGAACTGACATCGTCATTTCATTGTTTATTTTAAACAATCAAATCTGTTTCACCTCCTATTATAGAAAGACTAGTGGAATGCAATAGGCAGTGTTTTTATAAAACTGTTTTGGGGAGCCCATGTCAATTTATGAGTCACGCTCAATTTATGTCAGAGAAGTCTAATGACATGAACACTGAAATTACATCTTACTAAAGTGTATTTCCAATGCAATCTAATTTATCCTCAATATTATACATGTATTTAATGTTCACCGTATGAATATCTCTAAGGCTCTGGAATCTGAGAAGTAAGTGCAAGCTGAAAAAGTATTCAAGATTAAGACTGAAATATCTAGGACAAACTAGAACTTCAGAGAACAAGTGGATCACGTGAAGTAAAATGACAAAGACACCATCTCTTAAAACATATTGACCATCATATGTGCTCAACAGTTCGAACTGCTGAGCTATTGAAGAGCGATGTTCAGCTTCCTGACAGCATGGCTAAGTCCACACAATTGCACTGCATCTAGGGTAGAGATCATGTTCATCAAGGACAGTTCTGACCTTATGCCCTCTGCAGGACTACATATCTAGATATGTAAATTGATATTGCATTTATCTATTAACAAACATGAAAGGAAGACAGAATTTTTGTTTAATCTTTGGCCAATCACTTCCCTAGCAGAGGGAATACCTACAAACTCAATGCCTTGGGAGGAATGTGAGGTCTCTTTCTAGATACATCACAGCAAATGACTGCCAACTCCTAAGAGACAAGCCTGGTGCCAACAGTTCAGCAAACTTGAATTGTAAATAATGCCCCAGTAAAGCTGGTTATTCTGCAAGGTAAGTTTGTCTTGCAATATACTCCACATTCATTTATATTATAAGGCATATGAGCTACAAAGCATGGTTGTTCAGTGTTTCAACACTTTGATGGAAAAAAGTGCTATCCAATGTCTAATTTAAGACAACANTCTTTATTTCAGCCCACGTGTTTTATTTTTTTTTTCCCAATTCTTTTCTTCATCCCACCTGCAGCAGGGAGACTAAGCAAGCGCCTGTGTGGTGCTTAGTTGTCGTCTGGAGTTAAACCATGACAGCATTTACATCACAGGAAACAAAAGGTCTACTTTTCATCTCATTCAGTTTGAGATAAGTCATTAATTCCAGTGAAAAAGATGAAGGTGTACTCCCACAACAACAGTGTTGAGAAGAAGCATAAGCTTTTTCTTTTATTCCTCTACCACTTTGTTCTCACTATGCAGGAAAGAGTTTCTAGGATGTTTTATTATATGTAAATTTCCATTCAGTGCAAGGCTCATCACTTCATAAACAATGCAGTAGTAGGTAGTCTGGTTACAATAAAAGGATATTGCCAAAATTGCATCGCATTATTCTTCTACCTCAATTTTACAGTAGAAAAGACTGGTTAATGATGTAAAATGTAAGTGTTGTAATTCAATATTAGTACAGCTATTCTTGCAATCATTGTTAATAAATTCACTGCAAAACAGTTCACATTTTTCTCCTCTGTAAAAGTACAGCATGTATGTGCTAAATGACTAAAATAAAGTAATACTAATTTTAAATGGAAACTGTAGGTAATAATAATAAGTTATGTCAATATGTCCATAAACAGTTTAATTACAGGTATAACTTGAAATTATAATTTTGTGCTACTGTCACAAAGATCATAAAATACTTTCAGAATTAATAATTCAAATCTAATAATTCAAGCTGCAGTTGTAGAAGCACTGGTCCCCTTTCTGAATTACACATTATTCCAGTGGGCTCTGTGCAAAGTTAGTGCTTTTATCTAGACATTTCTGTTTGTGAGTGGAAAGTTTTGTTTCTAGCATGACAAGACACAGCTGGTGGCTATACAGTGAAATATATAATTATCTTGTTCCTACTTTAAATCAAAACTTGGAATAATTTCCTACAATAAATTAACTGATAGAAAATAATTTCCAAAATTATACTGATTTTTGAAGCAAATGCGAAGAGTGACTAGTGTCCAGCAGAACAGAAGGAAGGTGTCAGGCAGAGGTACAAAACATAGACCACAGTGCTGAGGTTTAGTATTTTCATGTTTTGATATGGATTATACGAGCACTTGGGATACTGTGCATTGTACAAAGTTACCTTAGCTATGATTGTGCATGATGAACAGAAATACCAAAGTCAGCTCCCACCCTGCCAAAAGAGTGTGATGAATAAGAACTGGAACTGGAGGCCTGTTTGTCTACAGATTTGTGTGTTTTCTCTCCTACATCTATTTTCCATTCATGTCACAAAAATCTCATCTTTCTTTCTGAAAATTTTATGAAATTTCCAATCTGGAAGGGACAGCTAGTCTTTCAGTCTGTTTGCAACTGCAAGTGTGGTGGCCACCGTGCCTATTCACACAGGTCAGCTAGTTGCCTCTTGTCAATGGGATGTAGAGTATCCCTCCCCCCATCCCTCATAGGAAATAGCAAGTTTACTTTCTTTCTTTTTGTCTTATCCAAGAACTTTTAGGAACTTCATTGTCTATGAGACTGCATCCATCTGTCATGCCACTGGATGGGAACAGGGGAATGAAAAGCATGCTCACACACAGCCCAAAACCATGAATTCTTATTCCACAAAAGCCTTCTTCCTTAGAAAATCCATCATGATTTCCCACCTTCACCACAAATTTTGTTAGATAGGTGAGAAAAACTCAGTAGCCCTAATGAAATTTGTGGGACTATATCTGAAGTGTAAAGCAGTCCACTCAAAATGAAAGTTGCAGTATTTAATACTTAAAGAACTACTATAACCCGTAGATTTGTCTTCAGCTTCTGCACTGGAAATTAAACTACAGACTAGAGTGACAAAGACAAGATAATTATCTCCACTAACTTTTAGCTGAGATAGCTATCAGTGTCAGTCCCACTCTCCTCTGTGCTTCAGTAATTCCTAATGAAGGTGTGTAAGAAAAAAATAAAAGGGAACATATTACACATTAAATACCTTTTGTAGTCAAAGTCTCACAAAACCCGTTAAAAAGTAATGAATGCAATACTGACAGCATGGCTTCTCTAACAGCATACCAGGTACCATTATATCCAAACCAGTAGCTCCCAGTCAGCTCTGGGCTGAGAGGCTGTTTTCCAGCGACAGCAGACTGCAGACTTAGTGCCCTGCCTGAAGTGCAGCTTGCTTAACCTGCCCACCAGTCCCTCCAGCTGCAGAGAAAGCAACAGCAGTGACCTTGCAAGAGCAACCAAGTCACCTGTTAGAAATGAATTGAGTGTTCATTTTGTATTTTCTTTCCTGAGCATTCACAGGTGACAGATTTATACCTGAACATAAGAATTTCCCTAAACTCTAGCAGTTTCCTGCTGATTAAAAAAAAAAAAAAACCCAACACCTTTATGACAAATGTATGGGGATGTGCTTTGTAAGGTTTCTACCATTTGTTATAATAGTTCTGGCAATATTGCATTTTATAGATTAAAGGGGAAGTAACTCTAAAGGTTATTATTCTGAAGGATATTGAGTTAGGATAAGTCATTCTCCTCAACTCATGCAATTCTGATCATAATAATACATTTCATTCTCCAAACCTCGTGTTCAGAAGCCAGTGATGACATTGAAAAAGCAGTCTTGTTCTGAATTCAGACCTAACACTATTCTCACACCAAAGTAGATGTCCCAGAGTTTAAAGAAAAGGTTCAAGTGTCAGCTTTATGAAGGACAGTGTACTTCATCCTAGTAGTCATAAGGGCCCTCAGAGTTAGTGTAAATGAAAAAACAGATTTCAAATATAACTTCTGCTTCCCATTCTTTTTCCTTGACTCTAAGTGTCTTCAATGAGACTTTCAGTTAATACAAAAATAAGAGGATTCATCTCCTGTTTTGCCTTTAATTCTATGAAGGCAAGTTTTGACTTATGGCTGCATGCCAGCAGAATGAAGGACAAACATTTAAAAACAATATCATGAAAACACGTGTAAATTGCACAGGGTTTATAATCTGAAGTCTTGTGATGTTGTTAACACGTACTTCTATTTTGAAGAAGTTCTCCTTAGATTTGGTCATCAAGTTATAGCAGCAAATTGACTTTGATAATTACACATAACAAGGCTACATAATGTAACACAGGTAATGAGATTTTAATTCACCCATCCATCTTGCGAATGAGTACAAGAAGTAGCAGTCAGCCTCCACACTACTTTACACAGTTTTAGTGCTAGTTATAGTCTGCATGTGTGTTAGCCCACCTGCAGTGCCATTATTTATGCAATCCCACTAGAAAAAACAGGTTTTGCTCTCATTTCAGAGACCTATTACAAAATTCATTCAGACAAAGACGAGTTATATCTATTTAATAGTTTGCCTGTCTTAAGAACAACACTAGGAGACATAGTCATCTTGTGGTACCCTTCCCCAGTGCCGGGAGTCGGGAGGGAGGGAAAGAGCAGGTTGCATAAGAAAGTATGGTTTTCATTACTGGTACATACTGTATTATAAAACAAGAAGCCACTTCCCAAAACCATGAATCTCACTGTGTAAAAGACTCTAAAGAAATTGCAATCTGTTAACTTTTATCCTCTAGATAGTCTCTTCTCTACATTAATGACATAAAACCACAGGCTGTAGAAAGAGGGTAGGTTTGTAGCTACAAGTCATATGGAAATATTAAAGGCATAACAGGATCCAGATCATCTAATCTAGGCATCTAACGTCCATTTACTTTTATGTATGGAATGAAGCAGCCTGTGTGAAATAAGTGTTCGTGTTTCTGTGCAGCTAATGGGGAGAGGAGGAGCATTTAAAGATATCCACAGAGAGGAAAACTGTCCAGTCTGGATAGTATTGCAGTTCAGAGGCTTTCACTGCCACTAACATTTTCATGACTAGTTGGACTCCTCAGGAGCTTCCTTTGCAAGGGTTACTTAGTTAAGGGTCAGAAAATGTATATACAGGATATTTGCGTAAGTTAAAAAGAACATATCCCATTCATAGTGTCCTGGACAGTGTATGACCATGTTGTTTAACAGATCATACACTTGATATATAAACCACAATGACAGACAACTACGTATTTTATAAAAGCTAACCCCCTGGGCCTGTTAGGAAGAGCTGGGCTTATGCAAGAAGTATGTCTCTGCAGAAAACTCAAAAATTTATATTTTTTTTTTCATTCCAAAATAAAAATATTCAATAAGGAAACCATGTGTGTCAGAATCTGGATCTGGGTGTGTTTCCTGGATCTGGATAAAAATGCTACACTAAACATATAACAACTTATGATGCAAGATACATCCTAGACCAATATTTTTTCAAATAAATAAAAAGGAAAATCAGGTTCCTAGAAGTTGTAACAAAATGCTTTGACAGTTTCAGTATGTGCTATTTTGATTTGGTTTTATAAATTAAAATTTCTCAATAAGTTCCTGAAGAAAATGTCACTTTTGATGAAAACACACTTTCATCTGAAGAATTCAAGCTGATATATTTTGTGATAGTTTTCAATATAGATATAAATAAGCTGGCAATATTGGTATTTGGTTGACTTCATCTCCAAAAAGAAGTTTATACAATGCACAGGATTATTGCAGGATCCAAGATATGAGGTAAGCTTGTTTTCCAAACTTCAGAATTTTGGGAAGCGCAGGGCATGTTTGATAAAATAATTAGATTTTGTCATCTTATTAGGTGTAAAGCTTATAAGCTTATTTTTTGGATCATTCAATATCTCTCTTTTAGACCTTTTTTTCCAGCAGTTTACAACCTTTTGCATTTTATCTTTGAGCTGTAAAATTACCTAGCTTTATATCTGTCATGGGAATGTCATATACGCTATTTCTGTAGCTACAGAAGATCTGGGGGACTCACGCTTGCTTTGTGTAAGAGTTTAAATCCCTTGGATTCAGAGTGCTATGTCTGATTAGAAAGAATCCTATGTTTCAAAGATTTGTCTTTTGCTGAGTCTCTCACTATCCAAATGTATTTTGTCAGTTCAGTAACATCTTGGGAAAATAAAATAAATAAAAAAAAGTCTTGTACAAGCTCAGCACAGATTCAATAGTATCTAGCAGCTAATTTTTTTTGAAGTTTTTCTTAACTGAACATGCTTTCATCCCCCACAATTGCTATTACCATATATCTGCTCTTGCCATTGAAAGGCTAGTATACTGAATCCTCTGAAAGATGTGGCAAAGCAAATCATATAAAGGAGCCATAGGATATATTCCAAGAAATTTAGAAAAGTTTAACCACAGGCAGGGAAGAGGCTGAGATCTATGATGAAATAAAAATTGAGTTGGGGATGGATCAAGGAGCAAAAAGAAGGGATAGCAGGACATGAAGGGAAAAATCAGAGAAATAAAAAAATGAACCAGCCCTTGTATATTGGTCATTGTCTTTTCTTCTGAGATTCCTTTTCCTTCCTTCACTTGCTTTCTCCTATTCCCCAGGGTGAAAGAAAAACACTTGCCACGTGGTTGTCAAAAAAACACCTACCAAGTTGCCTCAGCTGGGAACTACCACTACTCATTTCACACTTGCTTTGAAGAAAAAACTTCTGCACAACCATTTGATTGTGATTTCAGAATGTGAAAATCATTCTGCATAATTAAATATCCCAATTAAAAGGATGCTAATGGAACACCTCATGGTGCTGCCTGCAGGGCCCTCAAAGCACTTCAGAGAACTTGCGAGGTTTTGAGACATGGGCAGGAGAATAAGGATAGATGCCCAGAGAAGTCATCTGCAGGCCTGGTGAAGGCACGCAGTGCATGTTGCAAATTCCCAGCCTGCAGGTGAAGGGTTGGGAAACTTTTTTGCTGGCTTATCTGAAGCTCTTCACCTGGTAATCCCTGAAAAACAACTGTCATCCTCCAGGAAATGGGCCTTTTTTTGGTCTACTTTCTGAATATTTGGGGTAACAAAATTATCTGACGTCTGTTCAGTGTCATCTTCCTAATTATTTTGATGTTAATAAGTATATCCTTTAAAAAGTTTGAATTTAACCTACTGATTAGCCAGAAGAACTGTGAACTAAGAGCCTAATTTCATTATCAAACTGTTACATTACTATAAGGTCATGTTCTTATTTTCAACATTCTTCCTAAAAATATATATTCTTCAGAAAAAAAAAAATCTTATGTTTTTTATAATTTATTACAGGATTAGTAAAAATGAAGAATCTCCTCAAAGATTTTATGTGTAATTCCATAAACCTAATGGCGTACTATTTTGCAAAAATAGTCATATTTACAGTCGGTGTTTGATATCTGTTCTTTTGCTTGTTTGCAACTCATGACTTTTCTGATGGACAGCACTACCTAATGAACCTAAACAGCTGTCAATATTGGCTTATATTGTGAATTAAGGTGCATGCTTTCCACAGTTTTCACAATGTAAATATCATTTAGTGGGCCAGTGAACACATAAATTTTGACATATCACACTATATTAAACTCCCATTAATTTCCAGAGAAGTCTTTAAAAAGGTGAAGCAAAGAACATAATAAAAGCATTCTGGAAATCTGAGTGACAATACTCATTTTTCAGAGCTGTGGACTAACAAATAGAAGAGATAACCTAGTTCCTTTTGAACTGTTCCAAAGACTTTGAATCAGAAAATCAGAAAGCTTCAGAGTTAAAAGTATGACAAACATATTTGACAATGTCCTGGTTCTAGCTTAATTCA
>VZTL01055085.1:0-20037 GCA_013400535.1 Scopus umbretta | reverse complement strand
AGCCAGGTGCTATAAGAAAATGAGCCATGATCATTAACAATTTGTTTAGAGAAAACTCTGCAGCTAGGGAACAGATAACAGAAAGAAAAATTTTATAAGCCACTCCCTCCCTGCCCTCTGCAGGACTGATGCTTTCTGCTTTCATTTCAGCCAGCTCAGTGGCTTTCTAATTGTAGCAAACTCTGTGCAGTCCTGTAAGGTGACAACTTGTCTCTGTCCCTCTCAGCAACCTCCCTGCTAAACCCATGTCTCTCACTGCTCACTTCTCTATGGCACTGTTAGGTCTTCCCCTAAGCAGCTCAGTTGCCTCTTGGAAGATAATCAACCCTCTTCTCTCAGGGGATTTCACACAACACTCTTCCTCTTCCTAAGTGAAGAGCTGGGAACACACAACCAAAATATGCACCATCTGCCACCAGTGCTTCACTTGCACTTTGTCAGAGCTCTGGGTGAACAGAAAAGTGCCACAGGCAAAGGGGAGCTTGCATTCAGTGTCCTGGTCTTATCTCAGGTGATGTGACTAAAGTGTCCTGGAATAGCTATTTGTATGTGGCCTCATGTATTCCCATTTCCAGCCAGGAATAAAAAAAGAAAGCTAGAGAGTGCTTCTGGTGGCTGTCCTTCCCTCAGACTCCAGCAGTTTCAGTGGATGTTTGAATTAGCTGGAAATAACCATTGACTCAGAGGAGTTACAGGGACTGAAATTTGGACTTACTTTATTTCTTCAAGGTCCAAAAGATAAGAAACATCCTTACTAGCAACTTCTCTTGTTTGAGATTTTTTTTTTAGCCTGAAGAAGTGCTACTTGTATCAATCCAGAAAGCTACTGAATGCTCTGTAATCTCAAGAGACATTAGTTTGCAATTTATGGATTATCATACAGCTCTCTGTGCATTATCTTGGGCACAGAAACACAGTTAAGAAGTTTTTGTCCTCAATCATTTCTTCAGTTTCCTCACTTGGGCTAATTCAGCTCTCCATGAGACTGAACTGGAAAGTGGATTGCTGAGATCATCTGAGTTTAAATAAATCAAAACTGAATTTTATTTTGGTTCTCTGTATGAGTGATATGGAACAAGTAGTGTTTAGCTTTGGGCAGCAAGGAGCAGAGAGGTGGCTGGATGTTTTGCAGCCAAAGAGAAGGTACATAAAACTGCCTGAATTTAGAACTTCCCTGAACCTTTAAAGAGAGACACCAGGGTGGAGGGGAAGAGAGGCGTGCAACACAACATAGTGCCGTGGTAGTGAGTCACTCCTTTTAAGCTCTTCTAGGCTCAATATCTTGTCTCTGAGGGGTATCAAACTCAGAAGTCTCAAAAATGCTCTAATCACTAAGTCTATCTAGTTATACTTCTCCGTGGTATTCCCAGATGACTAGGGCAGGGTACGCTTTCCACATTAAGCCATCAGAGGATTCTGAAAGCTCACAGTACCATTCAGAAAAGCAGAAGTCAAAGGAACAAACCTTTCCCACCAGCTGCATCAGTTATAAACTGCTGAAATGGAAGATAATGAACATTTCTGGACTGCTGATTATCAGTGTAGAAATTCTGATAGACTACATCAGGGGACAGAGCTCATTTCCAGCTTGACAGCATTTTTAAAGCCTTCGCATATTTTCTTTTGAATGACAACACCCCCTCTGAAATCTGTGAAAGTGCCTGCCTTCCATTCCTGCCTCCTTCCCCACCGGCCTCCCCAAGCCACCGCCAAGGACTGAATGTGATCCTATTGTCATGCTGCCAAAGTAAATTAACATGATTCACAATTTTACATAATAACTATTTGAAATTAAAGCAATTGGTAATTAAAGTAATCCTTGCTCCCTGGTGACACATGCAGCATGACAAAAGAGAGGTAACACGACAGCAGCTGAACCTGTCTCCTTTATTTACTCACTGCTTCAGTGCCTTGTTCTGCCGAGTGACTGATCTTCTATTGAATTACAGAAGAGCAACGGAGTTAAATTAGAGTGAATACTTGTGGTGAAGATGTTAATGTGAAAGTGTCTGCTGTGATAGCCCATAAAATAAAATCAATATACTTTCAGGTTCATCATGCCCCTCCTGGGTCTGCGGTTGATTTTGCTGTGGTTTTCAGGGAAGCAAAGGAGCGCTGCAGCTCAGCAGCTGGACTAAGCCTGTGAAGCACTAACCTGGAAACTCAAAGCTCAGAGACCAAATAAGTTGCATGGCACAGTGTGGGTTGCTTCGAAACCACCTCCACTCAATGTTACATCAGCAGCTTTGGAAAAGGTGCTTTTAAACAGAGAAGCCAGTTAAAATTGGAGCAAAATGTCAGTTTAAGTTCTCTGGGCCAGGCTGGGTAGGTCCTAGCAGAATTGCCTTCTTTAGGATAGTCTCCTAGAGAACTGTAGTGCCACCACTCTCTGGAAGGAGGTCTTCCTTCCTCCTGCTGGACCAGCTCTGCTTGCTGTGTGCCAGATGGTGGGGCTTGTCTGTACTCGGCCTTCCAGGCCCTGGAAAAACAACGTCTTAGAACAAGCATAAGTTGTGCCTCTTGCCTCCTAAGGACTATTCGACAGAAAGATTGCTTTCTTGTATGATTAGAAGTCTTAGTTTAAATAATAGCCTAAATTCAGAATAAGTTGATAAAGGGCAAAGAACAGGCACTTTTTTTCATTGCAAGATTTTTGTCTTTTTGCGTTCATTCCCCAAAACAAGAATGATGACATCTGGATCCTTTATGCTTTGGTACAGTTGCAATAGCATAAATGTATGCTGCAGTTAACAAATGCAATGAGAAATGCTCTTTGTCTTGAAGAGACAGTGTGAATTGTCTTGAAGATACTATGCAAATCAGGATGAAAATAACAGTTTGAGGTAAAATATAATAAATGAGCTTTATTGATGAGTGAAATCTTAGGCAAAAGTAGCTTACAAAGTCTTTAGAAGATGGAGACTGAGCACACTTAGCATGGCCAACACTGTCCTTCTTGCAGAGCACTGGGCAGAGAAGTGAGTCCAAGGAAGTACAAAGTGAAAGGACTCAGAGACAAGCTGTGGTGACAGCAGAGATGAGGATGGGATTACACTTTAAAATTAATGCTGAAGGAAAGGCTTGACACTCAGAAACAGTGTTCAAGGAGCCATCAAATGAAGAAGCGGGAAACAAAGTTCATTTTAACTTTGGCATAGTTTGGAGGGAAGGTTAAACTGAACAGAAACAATTGTTTCCATCTCATTCGCATTGCACAAGATGGTACACCAGACAGGGCAAAAATCTCATAATTGTAAACCTTCATCTCACAGTCTGCTCTGTCACAGCACTTGTATATGATTCTGGCAAGACCGTCATTCTCTATGTGCCTCTGCCTTCTTCCTGTCTCCTGTGACATGAGGGTAATAAACTCCTGAGGGTAGGAAAAGGAGATGTGGATATGTGCTTCAAAGCTTATGAAGCACTCGGACACAGTAGTGTGCTCTCTGCCACTAAAATTCCTGCCTTCACTTCTCCATTTGCTAATTCGAATTGAGGAATCACTATTTATTCATGTAAGATAAGTAGAGAATACAGGTTTTCGCTCTAGATGTGCAGCTCTATAAAGACAAGAAGCTTCACTTCAAAGGCTGAACTATGACCAGCTGATAAGTATACCTGGGAAAAGAACACCTATTATTGTAAAAGATTTTATTCCTTTGCTATAGAAAGCTCTACAGCATGGAGCGTCTTATATGTGAATGGTATAGAAGAAGAAATACAGAAAAACATTTTATTATACAAGACCAAAAAACTGTGATCTTTCTTTTGTATTTGTGGAAAACAAGAAACACATTTGCAACAATGACTGCAGGTATTTTAAATATTTTGTTATGGGAACATTTGTTCTCAAGCGCTACCTCCTCTGAGTTTTGAGAAAGGAAAGTGCCAGCTCTACTTTGATTGCAAGCAGTATCCTGTAATTCTCTCTCAGGGACCCTTGAGAAACCTTTAAAATACTTAATATTCACTCCTTCTGCTCACTGTTTCTAAATTATTTAAATGGCATGAGGAAAAATGCAATTTAAGCCACTTCTGTGTGTACAGGTGTCTGGACAGGAGCTCCGCCAGAGAAAAACATGAACAAGGGAGTTTCTATTTTCTGGGCTGTTTTTGAAACTACCTAAAATGAACTCAGTGCAGCTTCAAGTTATGGGTCCATATGCAGACGAACATGGTGGCCACAGTGAGAAGGCAGCTCAAGCAAGCACAACAAACCAAAAAAGTTTAATTCCTCCCGTTGTTACCCTGGGTAAAAATCCTGCATGAGGGGTGAGGCAGACTGACGTGCCTCCTCAGTTCTAGCTCTGATCCACACATGAAACCAATGGCAGACTGAAAATGTCCCCAGACTGAACCCACCCAAGCTCAAATCCTCAGGGAGACATTTGCAGTAGTTAAAATGTCCAGGCCTTAATTCTGCTAGAATTCACACAGCTATCCAAGAAGTCAACCTGGCTATTTTGCTGTACAGATTTGCATTATGCTTTGAACTACATCTGCAGTGATTTGCAGCCTTCTGCCCTCAAGTGACCTGCAGCACTGCTCAGACTGGGCAGCACAGATTGCACTTCAGTCCATCTTTCCAGAAGTCAGTGTGTCTAAGTCAATGCAGGAGGCAAGTGCTTTCTCAGGTTCATAAATGACTGAGTCAAAATTGCCTCCCCAATATCAGCTGAGTTGTGATACCAGACTGTGTATGCCTCAGCCGTGAAGTAAAATGGGTTAACTGAAATCACCGAAGTCAGTGGCTTTACTGTCAAGAAGTGAATTACACTCACAGAGTATTGGTTGAATAGGCCTTGAGTTTTAAAGCAAACATTGCACAAACCAAGTGATGTTCAAAAGTTTTCTCCCAAGAAAAATATTCAAATTGTTAATGCATTAATTTTATCTTTAAATCACACCTCCCTGAGCTCACACCAGTCTATGTTTACCTAGCCATCAAAGCAAAATTGTTGAGATGACAATATAGCAAATTTTCTTGTATTTTAGCATGACAACCTAATTTGTAGAAGACCAAATAAATTTGAACCAAATAAATTCTGAACACTACAAGAGTACTAGATACCAAGATGTCAAGAGATGGATGGGATGGTGATTGTGGTTGCTGTTGTGGTGTTTAACTTTGTGGTTTTTCAGAGAGCTTTCTAAATGGTCAAGTTTATCTCTGAAATTCAGAGGCATCTCAGAGTGAAGAAAGGAACCAGAAAATGAAAGCTTGATAAAACTGGGAAGTGAGCTTTGCTCCAGCTATCCATCTCCTGGCCTGGTTGTCGCAAAGGGGCTACCACTATTCTTATAGGGAGTGTTGTTTCAGGTATTACCAATGCCCAACGTGTGCTTCAGACCTTTTAAGACACAACCCCAGTGAAAATCAGATTATCTGCATGCTTAGCAGTGAGATCAAACATATGTCCTTGGCTGAATTCCCATTTTTGCTGAGAGCAGAGCAAATGGTTCAAAACATGAATTGCAGCCATGAATACAGGTCTTCCCTTTCTGCTCCCAAACACCCAAGGGCAGATGTTTGTCATATTTTTTTACTTTCTCAGGGTGGAGGAAATTCTTCCAAACCCCATGTTAGCATATTTCAAGTCATGGATAGCTTGTGAGCCTCTCTGTGTCCTTGGTTTTCTGGATTTTTTTCTTGCTCCAATTAAATTTTATTCTGACTTTGCCATTTTCAAGATGTTTTCTGTTACTTGCATGGGTAAGAAGAATGGGATTTAACTCTTGCTTTTTGTGTTATCATGACACTCAACAGTCCACAGTCCATTTCCTTGTAAATACGCAAGTAGATTTTGATATAATTAGCTAAGTGAGCATATGGCAAAAAGCATAACTGATGTGTGTGTTTATAAAAAGCAGGTCAATGCTTGATTTAAATCACAACATACACAATTTGCTCTGAAACTATTAAAATGCCTTTTTTGGGACACTTTCAACTTGCCATTTTTGGCTCCTGTGTTTACATTACTTATAATGCTTCTTACATGTGTCTTCAATATTTTCCAGGTTTTGGTATGTTAGGTTATGATACAGTAACATGTAAAGAAAGCTGGATGTTCTCCCTTGCTTGTGTAAAGCTGGTATTTTCCTGTCTTGTTCACATATGGTGAAGTTGGAAGTACATGGCCAACTTCTAATATCCTGAATGTTCTTGACGATCTTAAGGTAGAAATACGGTTTTCTTGACTGAGATCTGAACAACCACCCTTCTAATAGTTGTCCGTTACTGTCTTTGGAATAAAATTTCATGTTATGTGTCTTATCCTTGAGGAACACCTATGGAGCATGTCTCACTGACTAGGTCCTAATTAGGAGAGACTGTAATTAGCCTTCTCAAAAATGGTTATAATTACTGTTGCTGAAGGGACTGGCCCCTCAGCTGAACTCTGTGCTAGTCAACCAAGGATTTTGACATGAAGCAAATGCTTCACACTGGATAGTACTACTTTAGCTGAGGAAATTTGCACTTTTTGAACAGACAAATCATTGCAATATTAAGGTAAATCAGAAATAATCTACACTACAACACAGTATGTTTTTTAACATTTCTATGTGTTTTGGTAGTCTTTCATGTTTTAGACATCCCAGCTGAAGCTTGTGAAGAGAAATGTTTGGGTTTTTTTCCCCAGGTGTGTCATTTCATTTTAAACAAAAAGACTAGAAAAGCTGCTAGTGAGAGAAGCCTTCTCCCAGATCAGAAACGGAGCTGGTGGTTGTTTAAATACTATTTGAGGACAAATTGCTGCAGGTTCAGCTTGAGTACATTGTCTCCTGGACCACCTGAGAGAGAAGCTAGTTGATACTATGGAACAGAGTGAGAGAAATAAATGGCAGAGGCACTCATGATGATGGCCGAATAGAATTGTATGTATAAAACTGGTTTTCTTGTTTTACACAGACTGATGGTGTACAGTGCTCTCCAGGTGGGAAGGAGAGCAGGCTACACCTTTCTGATCTGAAGCCCAAGCTCACTATAACTTTGTGTTTCTCTGAGCAGGAATGCAATCCATGCTTGTTATGAAATTGGTTGTCTCTTTTTAGAGTGTTGTCAGTATAAAAAATTCAGTGTCATTAGAAGACACAGAAATCACTCTTAATTTTATTATCCTAGTGATCCAGATAAAGGTACATGATGTTCAAAGATATTTTTACTTTTTTGTTAATGTCACCTTTCTTCTACTTACTTCAAACAGACATTGTACCAGTGCAAGTTTATCTGTATTTAAATCCCTTTGAACTGAAAGCTCGATTGAAAGCTGAACTACGATATCTTTGTGCATGAAGAAAAGACACTAATTTATTTATATTATTGTCAAGCTTGTCTACTGCACCTTTTCTTCATCTTAATTGAATGTGCCTGCAGTAGCACACAGGGCATGTGCTTGAATAGGAAGGACTAATTGGAAGAAGCTGTCAGGTTAAGAGAGATTTAGCTGGATAGATTGCACTTCAGCAGAAAAATTTCCTCAGGAAAAGCTTGCACAGTTTATGAAAGCATGTGATAGATGCACAAGGACGAGGGTAGGAAGATACCTGTTTGGGAAATGTGTAAGGCTGCTATGTCGTTACAATGGATCTTTTTATCTAGAATGGATAAAAATACTAAATAGATGAGGTTATTGAGGCTCTCGTCGTTTCTTTTTCATCTTATTTCAGCTCCTTTTTAGCCCTTCTGCACTCTAGACAATGTAACCACTGAAGTAACAGGGGTATAGCAGACAAAAGAAGATACATTCTCCATCTGTTATGTCTCTCTGTTATGGCTGCAGAGCTGGGAAGGCTTGTTTCTACCATCTTACTGAAAAAATATCTAATGCTAGTCTGAGTATATAAACATAGTGTTAGTTTTGCAATTCTTGACTAAATTCCTAGAGAAGATAATTAACTGCTCCTAATGTTAATATGCCCTTACTTAAGTTAAACATCTTTTTTTTCTCCCAAACACATCTTTAACATATTATCATAATAACCATACAGTTTAATATTTTAATAGTGGGTACCTAAACACTCTTCAGGCCTAGACTTATAAAAATGGTGGCATTGATGCGGACCTTCAGTTTGAGAGGTCTCAGCTGTTCACTGGTCTCCAATATGACTGGCTGTCTTAAAGGCCGTATCTAGCACAAGAATCTGTTACTGCTGTCTGCACAGTGCCCTAGCTTGGCAGTGCAGCTGTAGTATCCACTGGGAACACAACTTGCGCAGTGTTCTAGGAATGGGAGAAGAAAAATGGCCTAGAGAGGCAGGGGGAGCCACGGGAAGTACTTGCCACTGACCTTTGAAGTGGATGGGATGACCTCTCGCTGGTCTCCTTAGCCACAGGCATCCCACTCAGAGCCTGAGATGCTGAACTAGCATCAGGAGCTATGGGCAAGTGCTTGGGCTGCTCTCAGCGCAGTGACCTGTCCTTAAATGGTGCTTTATGTGCCGGTTTTATATGGGGACACATTTTATTGTCATGCTAGTAAACAGGAAGATAGTTAACCTATTATTAGCTTTCATTTTATACCACTAGTTGTAATGAGTGAGCTTCCCCCACGCTCTGAATAAACAGCTGGACTGAGTGTGCAGTTTTTCAATGCTTTACATAAAGAATGGCTTTGAGAGAAAACTGTGTTACCCAGATTCTTCTGAAATGAGCAAAAACTTTTTTTCCACTGAGAACGGGCTACCTGTTTGCACCCACATTCCCAGCCCTTACTGCAGCTGCAGATGGCCTAACCGTGTTGCTCGTTCTTTCTCAAAATAGATTATACAGAAGCCCTCCTGTTCCCAAAGGTAACTTAGGCACTTCAAATGGAGAAACACTTCACTGCAATATTTATACTAGGAGATTCCTTCTCTGATACTAAACATTTTCAGTTAGCTTGATAGATGTAATGCATTTGCACTAAAACACTACAAATTTTATTTTTTTTTAAGAATGCAAGCAACTGTTTTATACTTTAGGTAATTCCATCTGGAGACTAATCCAAATATAAATTCATGTTCCAGAAATGTATCTATGTTTATTTCTCCATAGATCTAGAGGAAAACAGAAGGAAAATCAGACCAGAAAATATTTGAAGTAGCACTCAGATCTGTACTACTGTCCCTTTATTTACAGGCAAATTAAAAAGAAACCTGAAAAAGTTGGGAAAATACTTGTTTCAGATGGATACTTCATACTGCTGCTTTTCAGTATCTCCCATGGTGACCTCCTGGGGCCTGGTAGAGTTCATATGTTTACAAAACCAGTTCAGTGCTTTATGAAACTGCAGCTGTGGTTTAATATGGTTTAAGACTTATACAATTTCATAATTACTTTGTACCAGGAAGAGGTGAATATTTTTCCTCCCATTATATTATAACTGAAAGTAGCATTAGCCTATTGGAAATTTCAGCTTCCACCCACTGATTCTCTGAGTTAATTACCAGTATCGCTGGTTCCAGCTCAGCAAGCCACACCTGTTGAGCAAGACTTTGCGAGCAGATGGTCTTAAGTATATGCTTAAGCCCTCTTTCTCCTTTCAGTAGTTTTTAGCATGCATTTGATGTTACACTGAATAGAGACTTATGGATTTACACACATTTAAAGTTTTGCTCTGTTGTGAACTTGCCCCCTCCTTGGATCATTTAGCATTTGAAACAGATAACGCCCATTTTAATTTGCAAAATCTTGGTGCCTTAGCCTGTTTGAGGGCTTTTTTGGTCTCCTGCTGGCACCAGAGATGTCTATTCTTGTTTCTTCGTTGGTCAGAAGCAACTATCAAAAATAGTGCTATTAAATTTTGCCACTTGGTGGCACTAAGAAATAACACAACTGCCTTTGAAAACGATGCTGTAAAACATGGCCAAGTGGCTGATGATAACTGAGCCCAGTGGCCCTCAGAAAGAAAGACATCAAGTGAGCAGAAATCCCATAGCCGTTTTGCTTGTTGTAGATGTTAGCACGTTTTCGGCACAGAGCGTGCCTGCTGGGATGCTGCCACTGCACTTGGATGTGCACAGCAAGTCCCTTTCCTCGCCATTGGCTCTGCTGACAGATGTTCTGTACTCCTCTTATATTTGCTACTTAAGAATCAGCTGTACCTACCTAGGAGGGCTTTTGCTGGAAGTCGAGGAGGAGGAAGTTGCAAAGCCTTCATTTCCGGTGCCTTAGTTCAGGCACCAACGGAGAGTTTCTCTTGGACAAGGAGGTTTGCATGAATCTCCCTGGGGAGCCCCTCAGTGTAAATATTATTGCCTGCTTGTTTAGAAGAGGCATGGCAAAGCCATGTAAGGAATAAATTCGCTCCAGGGTATGCGTGTGTGTATGATTGTACTGACTTATAACCACTGCTAGTACAGAAAATGAAAGAACTGGACCTAGCATTTATCCAGGTTCTTTCTTATCTTGTTCGATAATACCCAGTAAAGGTCAAGTGCCCTAGGAACTGATTTCATTTGTGGTTACATTCCCTCTCCCTGGTGCAGCGCTTCTTTCAGATCTGAACTGAAATATTTTCTCTTCCTCGTGCACAAGGTTTTTCTTGCTGGGGTTATTTATTCAGAACTGAGAGCTCGTTTTCTGCCTGATTTTTTTCTTCTGTCAATGCTCCTTGTAACATGTCTTTGAGTCCCACTAAAGCTCCTGTTAAAAAAAAAAAAAAATATATATATAATGATTAGTCCCAGCCTTTTAAAGAGGGAGAAGTTTTCAGAGTGGAAAAGGCTCTTGCGACAAAAAGAGAACAGCAGTGTCCTTATTTAATTTCCCTCTATTTCTAGAATGAAGGCTATGTCTACGCTATTAAGTAATACGGTCAAATAGGAGCACATTCACAGAGCAAAGGAATTGGTGCTGAGGACTCAGTGTGCACCCCACGTACCTTTCAGAGGGTGTGAGCTTGGGCTCGGGTCTGCCCAGTGGAAGGAGCAGCCATGGAGGCTGGAGCACACCTTGCAAGCAGCTTTGGTTCAGGAAGAGTCCAGCCCCTGCCCGCCTGCACTGCTCAGCAACGTGGACTGAAGGCCAGCAAGTGAAGGTCCCTGGGACATTCACCACAGATGTGGCCTCCCGAGCTGAACAAAACTGCTTCTGTTTTCTGAGATGAGAGCCAAATTCCCCGTCGCGCCTCTCAGGCTGTAGGCGATGCAATGGAATTGTAATTTGCTGCTATCACAATATGTTAGCAAGAATAATGAAGTAGGCTGGCCTGGGAGTTTATTACTGACAGAAATCATTCTTCATCAATGATTTAAACCTACCTGTGGTGACTGGAAGTTAGCACCAGCACATAAGTGAGTGCCTTGCTGAGTTAATATAACTGGTCTTGGAGGATGGTGCCCATGTAACACATAGCAAGTGCTGCTGGCAGTGCCCCAGCCCATGCTATGAAGCAGATTTTTGTGTTTTGGATGTCCAGGAAAACTATTTGAAAACTGGAAGAGCCAGAGATGAGACTGTAGAGTTGACAGACTCAAGGAAGGGCAGGGACAGATGTCATGGTGATGGGTGAAAAGAGTTAAGGAGGGGGTGAGAATATGGATGGGAATTTAAACCAGAGAAAACAGTTTTTGCCATCCTGAGCTTGAAAGCTGGGGGAACTTCCACACTGATGGATAAATGCATGTCCGGGAAAAGCTGTATCTGCACAGAACCGCTTAAGCTCAAAATAGAGATGATCCAAAAGTAATGAAAATAATCTCTCTGAGTAGCGGCCCAAATAAGTCTCTGCAGGAACAGCCATTATCATCTGGTTTGTACAGCACCTGGCAACCTGGAACCTCGCCCACGGCAGCTTATAGTTTTTACAATATAGACGTTAGAGGCTAAAAAAACCCAGTAAGATCCATGTTATTCTTCTAACAAGCAATAACTTAGTGAAAAGCATTCTTGCAAGAGCTCCTTGGTCCTAGTGAGATTTAGTGTAGTTAATCTCTTTATTCATTTATTCATTTGTGGCTTTTACATAGCCCACCATAACTGACAATACCAATAACAAATACCGTGACAGAAAGACAGTCATGTAACTGAAATATAGATGTGAAGTTATGATTCCTGGGTACATTTCTGGTGTGTCAGTGTCTGGTTCCTAAATATTATCAGAAACTCATTTTTTGAGTTTTACCTCAATAGGCTGTATCACTGTCGGCAACAAACATCAGCTAAGAAAAAAATGACCTTTAAAAAAGGGCCTGTAAGAGGGTAAGTTTACTGTGTACTGCTGACACCATGAAAGTAACCAACATATTGTAAAAAATCACACTTTAAAAACAAAAGTCAGACAAAACTATCCGTTAGAATTATTCACTCAGCAAAAGCAAAATTGCTGAAAGGTATTCCTCTACCACACTCATGCAGTAGCAGGTTTACTTGGTCATAAACAAGAGCTGAGGCAATCGCTTTGCCAAGCACCACATTAATAGCACAAACTGCCTTTAATAGTCAAAAGCAGTGAAACAGCAGGAGGGCTCTTATTAAAAGGACACATTCCTCTTTAAAGCAGACAGCCATTCAAGGCAATGGTTATTTGGCAGTATCTTCCATGAAAAAAAATTTGAAAACTTTCTAACATTTGATGTTCACTGAGCATGAAATTTCATCTTGCATACTTGGGCTGTGACTTTCTCCAGTCACTTGCTTCTTGTTTACATTTGATTTACATCTCATTAATGTGGGAAATCAAACGTGTGAACTGTCTTTGTGTAAACTTCAAAACAGTTTTGTATATTGAGGGGTTCACATCACTCTGTGATCATACAAAACCAGCAGGTAGACCACCAAAAAAAAGGTGCATGCTGTACAAACTCCCTTCCTCCTTTTTGTCAGTGATGATGGAAACTGCCTCCTAAAGATTTCAAGAATTACAAGATAAACTCCAAGCTCACATTCACTCTGCTGTAGCCCAAATCCACCATTATCCTCAACAAGCATCAGCACCACGGTATCATTTTCAGAAACCCTTGCTCTATTGTGGTTGTCCAAACAAGAGCTGGGAACAGCTTCTTTGTAACGGCCACCAGAAATGATGGAGCAGTCTCCAAACAGAATTACTATAGGAAACACATGAACATAAGCTACATTTTTTTTCCAGGTAATTCACAGCCATGTAAAGGTTAATGCTAAAATCAACTCTCAGCAAATGCTATAAGTAATTGTGAAGTTACAAACGTTAATTATACCTCGCATCATTCTCTACAGAGCATTCCATTAACAGATGAAAAACTAAGAACTTAACATTCTGATCCTGCTCATACCCAAAACTGTATCACAGTGGCACTGATTCCAAGGTACCAGAAGCTTCAATATGAAAGGAATGGAAGGTGGCAAGTATGACAATATTTTAAAACAGCACTAATCCAAGGAAGTAGAGATCTCTAAGTCTGACTTCCATTTGAGCAGACATAGATGAAACCATAATAATATAAAGAACAGATTTTTGCAGAGGCATAGACGAATAATATAGTAACTTCAAGAGTTTACCATGGGTATATGCTGCAACCTGTATGGTAAATGTTCTTGAAGTGGGAGTAAATAGAGACATAATGACATTTTTTTACTGTGGAAAAATTAGAGTAATCCAAACCAAAACTGATTGTAAACTCTCTCAGAAAAGTCATGTGATGCTGAATGACTGGGTAAAAAAAAATATCAAGTGAAACATGAAGTGATACAGATGGAGGAGGAAATGATGCATTTGTGGTGACAGACTTAGTTAGCTATTACCACTCAGAAAAGAGATCTTGTCATCATTGTAGAAGCTTCTGAAAACATCAGCTCACCACTCAGCAGTAACCAAAAGGACAAATACAGTCCGGTGAATTATTAGGAAAAGAAGAGAAGCAGAAATAGAAAATACTCCTATGCCAGTATAGAAATCCCATATATTTCTCACATCTTGAGCATTGCATAAAATTCTAGTTACTTCCATTTCTAAGAGGATGGAGAAAAAGCATATAGAAGGGTATAAATGTGATTAGAGGTAAGGAATTTCTTCTGTGGATGCTGAGATTTAATCTCTTCATTTTAGAATGATTCTCTCCTAGAGAGAATAGGGAAGAAATTTATTGAAACAAGATTGGTATGAAGAAAGTGATCAGGAAACTATACACCTTTCATCACAGCACAAAGTTAGAGAGACACTAAATTAAATAGTTTGGAAGCAAATTTAAAAGAAAGAGAAGGAGATATTTTTCATACAATTTTAGTCAATTGCTGAAATCATTGGCACAGGAGGCTCTGGAGGCCAAGAGATTTAATGGGCTCAGAAATGGGATTAGTCAAATTGATGGAAGGAAGTTTGTCAGAGGCTCTTAAAGTCCATAACCATGATACATGCTCCAACTCTGGAAACCTCTGAACAGAGGCTAACACAGGGCTAGAAGTGGTGGATACAATACTCTGTATTCAGCCTGTTCTTGTCAACTTTCTCTAATTATATGCTGCTTCCCTCAGTATCCTCCCTTTGACAATAGGCTATAGGCAGACCTTTAACTGAAACAGTATGGACACTCACAGGGTTCGGAATCTATATGTTCGCCAAGAACACGCCAATTTTTTGCAAAACTGAGAGTAGCCAAGAATCCTGACTTCTGTTTATTTGTCTTGGGAGTCTTCTTCAGGTTGCATTTGCTCTGTGGTCATTTCCACTCACTGCAGGGTGAGTAGCTAGTATCAAACTTTGTGCTGGTATTTCTTGGTGGTTTGGGGTTTTTTGGTTTGGTTGTGTTTTTCCAAGTAATGTCTACGTAATGTCTAAGTAATTTCTTACCATCTCGTTGGTAAGAAAAACAACCTTTCTACAGAGAAATTAAACCTCTATTTGTTTTCATCTCTCATAATCTCAGGCTGCATTAAATAGGATACCTTGCACCAAGGATTTTCAGGAATGGGAATTACACTATTCTGTAATTACTGCCTTATGCCTCAGGTATCTGCCATTTCCAGGACTGTGGTTTTCAATATTTTTTTCTGTTAAAACGTTGAAATGTTAGTTGACAGAGTTGACAGTTACATACCTCTTCCATAGTGCCCAAGATGATCTTGCTGTTGTTTTAGGATTGGGATAGACCTGTTCAATTTTTTATTCTTTGCCACTTTTTGTAGCTCATAATGTAACTAACATATCCGTCACTAAAGATACAGGGCGCTGTAGATTTTGGCTTAAAGTTTAAAACGCTTTGAGGAAGCTGTATTTTAAACAACTGGAAAATTTAGCATTTGCCCCTCATTTATGGAAGAGTTTTCCCTCTAACTGGAGATAATATGCACATCCCATGATTTGTGGGTCATATTCTAGACTGTTTAAATCAAACTATTTATTTGTGCCTTGTATTATGCTAAATCCCTTGTTAGAGTGCAATTATTAGTTAAGACACACTTACTGTGTATGTGTGTATCAAACTAATGGATCGTTACAGCTGACACATGAACCTTTATTTCTGGGCATTGCTAAAACCAATGTTTAAGTTCCTTGCTTTTTAGTCTTCAGTGAGTCTGTGTTGGAAAGGAACAAAACCCAAACCAGCAGGTGCAAGGATTGCTGAACTTCTGGTTATTTTCCATTTACTTTGTGGCAAAACAGATGAAATTATTGAATCCAAATAATCTGAAACTATGCAAAAGTAAGCAAAGGGATTTGAAGCCTAGATTGTCCCTCATCTTCTTTTATCTGAATGTTACACGCTTCCCCACCATGCATCACTGTACATTTTTTATCTTCAGATACAAGGCAAATACACTCCATCTCCCCAGTCTTTGCAGAGGAAGAAACAACAAAAACAGTCTCAGAGTCACAACACTGACTTTCTCTCAATCCTACTTTAGAAAAAGCAGCCTCATTTTTACTCCTATCTCCCCATCCCCTGTTTTCCCTCATTCTTGTTTCCTATACCACCTCCAGTGGTGCCTAAAGAGTACATTTTCCCTGCAATAATTTTCGTGTAGGCCCACCCCTGCAGTGTGTGTTGACAGAAGGAGACCAAAAAGAAAAATCCTGAATCTCATCAAAATATGAGGCCTTTTTACAAAATGGAGGGAAGTGTTCAAAACTGGAGTCCTGTACCAAAATTTATTTCAGTGGGTCTAAAGAAAATAATGAAAACCATGGCATAAAATAATCTTTAGCATTTACTTTGTTCCCTTTTGTAATGGACGTGGTGCAAATAATGGATATTTGTCCTTACAGACTACTTGTTGTGTCCAGGAATATGAGAGAGACCATTTGGGTCTCCACAAACTTACACTCCAGCGGCTGAATCCTGTATTTTTATGCAAGCTACTTTCCTACTGGAGCTGATAGGAATTTTGCCAAGCTATTGCCTTGAATTGAAATGGTATGTGTGGGAGGACTGTGGAGTGATACTCTGAGGATATTTAGGCATGGCAGATACTCATTATGCACTCAGAAATATTTCATAATGAAATGTTACAAATTACAGATGATGATATTTCCTTCTAAACTGTTTCAAAAATAAAACACGTCAAGAAGTTTATCTGTAAAGCTGCCTTTCCATTCCTTGTCCTTCAAATGCATCTGTCAAGTATTTGTTCCACATTTTGCAAATGTCTTAAGCTGACTGTTTTTTCCCCCTTTTTATCTGCTGTTGGACACATCTATTTAATTCAAATTCTGTGAATGAGGGAAACATCAGACTTCCCACTTAAAAGAAAGCTATGCTCATGCTAATCAGCATATCACTCTGAAAACCCATGTGGAAGGAGACATTTTTGTCTCACATTAATTCTGAAATGTGCTTGAAAGCTGCTTTTTTTCTGAATCTTATTGTTGGAGACAGTTATCTTGCTAGAAGGTGACATTAACTGTGACATGGGCAGATAGGGAGCCTCACTGCAAAGAAAAGTTGCCATTCCGTTTTATAACAATTTAGCTGCAATGGAAAACATTACTTCATGTGATTTACAGGCTTCTGTGTAAAACACTGCGGGATTTCTTCCACTGAGCTCCACCAATGGCTCCGTTGACTCTATGGATGCAAGATAAGAACCCTCACGCATCGGTCCCTCAGATGCCTCCACTGGCTGAGGCGGCAAAGTTATATCCTCCATGGGAAAATAATTGGGATAGGCAGTGGATGGTTTGCTAAACCTTCCCTGCAGTACATATTTTTAGCTCTTGGTTTTGCACAAGTTTTAGGACAGGAAATTTGAGGACAACTTATTGTTGCACAGCTAGCAAACAGGCTACGAGAGCCTGTAATGGCAAGAGAGGCTGCCTTGAGAAAAAGAATTGAAATATCAAATACACAGAACTCCCCTAATTTAAGTAGAATGAAGTAGTGTTTACTCTCATGAGAAAATGGTGGGTGCCAGAGGTTTATGTTATTTACTGAGCAAAAGCTCAAGCACCACTTGTCAGAAGCTGAAGTTATATTGGCATTTCAGTCCCTCTCAGGGAGAGAGACTAAGACAAACACTGATTATGAGGTTTGGCAAAATGATGACCAAGTGAAATGTAATGAGATTTGATGCCAAGGTGGCCAGAGTCGATGACACAAAAGTTTCTTCTGATTTCTTAGGTGCTGTGGAAATGTACAGATTGTTGCCTTGGTCACTTGTAGCAGTATGTCAGCATCTGGCTGCTGGAAATTAATATGCCTTGTTGAGAAATACAGTTTGTTTCTGTTATCTTGCAAAGATAATTAGACAACTGAGATAATCAGTTGTTTGTTTCTGAGAAGACTAAATCTAAAAATTCTAATGAAGTCAGGAAGATTTAAATTATTAACTACCTAACTCACAGAAATTGGTCAAAGCTATAAATTTTTATAATTTTGAAACTTCTGTATCCATGCAGGCAGACAGTTTTGATAGCAGGCAGACAGTTTTGATAACAAGGGTTATCATGAAAGACAGAAATTGTTCCACTAGGTTTTCCTTTCTATCAGAATTTCTCCTATTTTGCCTGTTTAAAGCCTAGCTTAGATGTGCTGTACCTTCGTATGAATCACTGCTAAATTTTGAGTAATCTGAAAGATGATGCTGTTTATATGTGATACAGTGAAGGTGCAGAACTCCGTTGGCAGTGAAAATACCAAAACTGGTATTTTGGCAGTTCATCTCTCCACAGGGCTTCAAACAGGCTGGGAGGATTAGACTAAGTGAGAGCTTCAGTACTAAATGACCCAGTTTGCCCAGAACAATGTTCTGAGTTTTGTTTGAAAGAAGGAATTCAATTTCAGAGCATTTCTGCTGACCTCTAAAGCTTCTTAGAGCTTGATTTTTTTAAAAAAAAAATCTGTAATTTGTTGGCATGAAGGGATCCAGTGGGATATACTTATTTTGAATGGGAGACCTCATCACAGAAACAAAACCAAGTATACAGTCTGTTTCATATTTCAGCTGAAAGTGGACATTTGAAGTAGCTACAGCTGGCAGATGATATTGGAAGCATGTGTCTGTCTTTGTTTTTGACTAGTTTATCAATTAACTTACTTGAAAAGTGAAGATTTAAGCTGAAGATCCTTAGTAATGAGCACGGCATAAATTGCATGGATTGCTATCGCGTATGTTTAGAAAGCACCATCCACATAGACTAGTGATGCTGCTACCATTCTTTTTCTGAGAAGCATGACAGGACATTAGTTTAGTATAAAATATACATTTAAGTTTAAGGGTTTTAATCTTGCCTTAATTCTTTAAGGAATATAAATCATCATTGCATCTTTCTAAAAGGGAACTATTCACATGAAGTGCTACAAGGGAAATTTACAGAAATTATGAACTAGAAATGCCATCACTGAATCAGCTTCAATATATTTATTAGTGGTTGCAAATGAGGAATAGTGGTTTTTACCTGCGTTAACCACTATGAGATTTCTTTAGAGAGGAGAGATAGGGATGCCTTAAAGCAGCTTGGAGGAATAAACTAAAATTGACTGCCAAGTACAGCAGTACCTTCCCTGTCTACTCTTGGTGATATAGATACTTTCAGCTGATTCTGCTCTAGGATGTATTCATGAGGATTTAACTTGAGTATCTTAGAGGTAAAATTGGCCTTTTTGTAAGGAAGTTAGATCTTCATGTCCTAATGGCTGAGTAATACAAGACAAATGATAGGATGTTTCCTTAGGTCCTTTGGCATTTCCTTAAATTGCAGATAAAGTTGGAATGAGAATAGAAGTCATATAATTATAGCTGATTTTGTAGCTGATAAAAAAAGAAACAATTTACAATGAACAGTGAGAAAAATATGGAATTCAGCTCTCTGTATTAGCATGACAATGTAAGTTTCTGGCAGAACAGCCCATTCCATACAAAAAACTTCCACTCATATTCGCATGATTGCAAAATCTCCATCTTTCTTGCTCCAATGCAATATCTGCGAGAAAGGAAAGGGTTAGCAGTTGCCCAGAAACAGTCAGGATAGCCTTACAGGTTGTGGGCATAACTTCTTGGGGGATCAAAAGGACTCTGAAATGAAAACCTTGGAAATTAGGATCAATTGATCAATGACAACATGGGGTCAGTACTCAGTAGAAGTCTGAAAAGTTACTGAAGTGTTAGGAATTATTGGGAAAGAAATAGAGAACAAAGAAGAATATGTCATTCTGCCATTGCATAAACTAATGGTTCCCTCACATCATGGATAAAGTAGGCAGCTCTGGTCACTTCATCTCTGAAAAAATACAGAAGAACTAGGCAAGTTTGGGAAAAAGGCCACAGGCATGATCAGAGGAACTAAACATTTTCCACATGAGAAATTACTGAGTCATTTAGGAAGAAAAGGAGGACAAATTTGAGGAGGATGTGACAGAGGTCTGCAAATTATTGGTGCCACGGGGAAGAAAGATAAGGGTCAATTGTTCCCTGTCTTTTCCAGTAGAACTGGGGACCATCATATGAATCCAGCCAGAAGCAGATTCAAAACCAAAAAATACAAGCTTTTTCATTCAACAGGTTGCAGCCCTGCCAATGGATGTATGGGCAAGAAGGTTACAGACCTTCTCAGGGAGACTGGATTGCAGGTGACCAAGGCTCAGGGAAACCTTGGTCTGAAAAAGGTGAGAGGCTGAAGGATGATTCATCAGGGGGTGTTTCAC
>VZTL01055077.1:0-10498 GCA_013400535.1 Scopus umbretta | reverse complement strand
AGCAGAGACGATGTGTGATGAACCAACCGCAACTCCAAGCCCCATCACCCTGTGCTGCTCAGGGGGAGGAGGTAGAGAAAATCAGGAGTGAAGTTGAGCCTGGGAAGAAGGGAGGGGTGGGGGGGGTTTAAGATTTGTTTTTATTTCTCATTACCCTACTCAGTTTTGATTGGTAATAAATTAAACTAATTTTCCCCAAGTTGAGTCTGTTTTGCCTGTGACAGTAATTGCTGAGCGATCTCCCTGTCCTTATCTCTACCTACAAGTTTTTTTTTCATTATATTTTCTCTCCTCTGTCCATTATATTTTCTCTCCTCTGTCCGGTTGAGAAGGGGATTGACAGTGGCTTTGGAGGGCACCTGGTGTCCAGCCAGGGTCAACCCAGCACACAGTGTTTGAATGAGGTGCAACAACGACTGGACCTTAAAATATCGTTCATACATACAAATTATCACAGCCTGATTCCATTCACCGCACAAGAGTTTTACAATTTGAAAACAAGCTCTTTGGTGGCATGACAAACACAAGATGTCAGATTCTGGTTGCACAGATATTCATTGTTCTGTTGCCATTAATACTCCTGATCTATGCCAGTGGAAACGATGCCCTTGCATTAACAACATATGAACCAGACAACTAAGAGGATTCCTTCTAGCAAGGCACCAGCTCCCTGTCCCCCCAGAGACTGCCTGTTCTCCTGGGAAAGAAGTGCTCACAGAAATGTCCTTCAAGTGTACATGGAGGAACTCTAACTGAGGTGCGATCTGAGGCAGAATAGAGTGCTTGCAAACATGAACTATCCCACTGTTTAACCACGTCGCTCTGGTTTTAGCATTATGGGGAGGCATAGGTAAAGATGAAGGGAGCCAGCTAAGTTCTTCATAGGCACGAGGGAAGGGAAGGCCCTCATTCCCCTGCCCAGTTACTGCTCTGAGGGCAATGGGCACCGTGGCATGTGAAAAGCAGTTCTGTGCGGTTTTCCTCTCCTGTTACAGCTGTTTTTCTGTGCTTGTCCTCCGAACTTCTTCCTGTCACCCCTGGTCTGGTTCTCGCTGAGATGAATCACACACTCTTTGCATACTGCACGTCCCCAGGCAAAATATCTCATGGAAATGCAACCACAGTTTAGTCACAGTTTGAATTAGATCCACTCAGGCACACACTATAGGGGGGTTTTGTTGATTTGTTTGTTGCGTATATACTGGCTGTTAATTTTTATTGCTTGTAAACTTTCTCTCTATAAAATCTGTGTGAAAGCTGGACTACCATGTTAAAGGAAAGTTACCAGATGGGGAAAATATGGTTGATTAAAGTGGCTGTTTCCATGTTTGCTCAGTGTTGTGACACATCTTCACACTGGGTAAGGTGATTGGCAGAGAAACAACAGCAGTGAGCACTGATGAGTGTATGCGTCATGTATAAATGCCTGGAGCTGAGTAGGGCTTGGGTTTTGCAAACTTCACAGAGCTCCTGAGCCTGATTTATTATAGGCTTTGCTGCAAAAATGAAGACATTAAAAAAAAAAATCAAAAATAAGTGGCACACCTCCTGCTTTAGACTACTGAATGCAAAATGAAGGAAAAGCAGGGAGACTGTCTCAGGCAGGGAATTAAGGTTATTTTAATACTACAAGTACTCTACAGTAGGTACAATCCTATTTATTCCCGTGTATTAGCTTCCCTCATTCCAGGAAGGAGGGATTGTTTTCCTATTAACCCTGGAGGTTCAGGCTGAGTTTCCAGATCTATCGCAGATGTGGAGTAAGATCTGAAGCTCAAGTCACCTCCTGTTCCTTCAGCACCCCATCTATAACATTTGGATAACAGTTCTCCCACTTTAGTCTTGAACCTTGCATAATTCAAGTGCAGTTTATTCTACGTGTGTGTGTGTATAGATACATACTGAGATATAGACAGAAACACACAGACTGGTCCCAGTCATCTCAGGGTCCAATTTTGCTGGCCCCCGGCTAGTGTTATAAAGTGAGAATAAATGGCTTTTAGTAAGCAAGCATGGTGGACAATTTGTTAACTCACCCACTGGTCTACAAATGGACACCGATTAGACCTGTAAACACTGGTTCCCATAATGTCTTGCAGATAGCAAACAGAGATGCAATGGACAGATTTCAAGAAAATTTGCACCTCACGATATTTAAAAAGGGCTTCTTTCATTAGAGAGGGAAGCAGTGTTAGCCATCCCTAACTGCTGGGGTAAAAAGCCCAAACTCATCCCTGCCTAAACTGTTCCCTGGGTGCAGAAGCCACTGTGCTGCTACCCAGAAGCTGTTGGACATCCTGGGCCTTTGACACAGGAGGATGCTGGCAGCTGGTCCCATCCTCACTGCATTGCTTATGGCAGGCATTGCTTCAGTCCTTGTGGATGCTGTACCAGCTGCTGTTTGTCTCATCTCACACCCATCCCAAAAACTCCTGTTTTCAGACTGTCGGCCTGTACCCTGTCATCTTCTCCCTTCATCAATAGCCTCTCATCATTTAACTCGGCTCTCAATCCCTTTATTCACAGCAGCTAACCTGAAGCTGTCTTTTTTTCAGCCCAAAATATACCTGGATGCCAAGGCAGAAGCCTCTGAGGTCTGCTTTGTATTTGCTGCAGGCCTGAGGCAAGGTTTCTTTTTGTGTAGCCCCTTCATCAGGCATCACTTGCTTCCTCCATTCAGCTTTCTTCTGCTAAGGCACAGCTTTCATGGAAGGCCCTAACTTGACCAAGGATTGAGCTTTTTCTGAGCTAATGTCAAGACAGAGGTCCCAGAGAGGTTTCCCTCTCCTGGCTGGCATGGGACAGAGCAGGGATGCAGCACTTGGGAAGTAGAGCTGACAGGGCAGAGCAAGGAATTGAGGAAGTGTTTAGACAAGAATTTCTTCTGAGCCAAACAGACCCTAGGTTTGTATGGAGGAGGGCTAAGGTCACCATGAAGCCTTATCTGACTCTGAGCCTTGGGATCAGCCTGCCATGAAATCCACTCCTGCAGCACCGAAGCCTGCTCCGTCTGTGAGCTGCTGGTTACAGCTTCTCTAGGAGCAACCGTGCATTGCTGAATTCACTGAAAGGAGTAAGTTAGGCTGTTAATCATTTAGGTGGTTAATTTATAAGGGGAATTAGGTGCCTGGATAACCCCGTGGGGTCTTACTGGCAACAAAGGGCCTTACTCCCACGTCTCTGCATTTACATCTGGTTATTGCAACTGCAGCTAGCAAAGCCCTATGGGGAAAAAATCAGCTGAAATGAAAGAAGAAAATTGTTTGTAGCTCTTGCAGGGAGCACCTGCAGAGCAGGAATCTGCTCTCCGATTGCTTCAAAAGCCATGCCAGATGTGTATGCACTGTGCAATAAAAGCTCTTCAGTTGGGCAGAATGGGGGAACAAGGTAAATCTTGATGGTGATGAGATGCATTTTAGCAGACTTCCCAAACGTGGTAAGGAAGTGAAGCTTGGCTGAAAGACTGTAGAGGGGCCAGACCAACTGTTGAATTTCCCAAACAAAAATCAAAGTCAAATAAGGACAAGCAACCCAGAGTTTATTGTGATGTTAAGCTGACATGAATATTTGTAGACCTGACTGCATAATATGAGAGACTTTTGCTGTTCAGGCAAGATGGTTATCCTGGTGGCTGGGTGAAAGTCCCCTGCTCCCAGACCCCAGAGGCAACAGAAACACTAAACAGCTGGAGGCCAAAAGTGGATGCTGAGGCTGGCACTAGTGCAAGGGACGGTTCTGATTAATACAACTTTCTTTCCATTTCTGTCACTAATGTTTTTGTTCCCCAAACCCTGCTTGATACCCAGAGAGGTACACTGCCTGGTGAAAGGCTTTGCAGTGCATAATAATTTATAGAGAACCAACCGACACAGTGTAAACCTTGGTGATTAATTTTATTTTAAATATTCTTATAAATGGCAGAATAATCAGACTTGCTCTGGCTTGGTAATTTATGAGCTAGCCGACAGGTGAAAGCTTATGATCTTCCCTTAGAGGGTATGAAGTGCTTTCTGACAAAATTATCAGTCCTTCAGACATTTTTTAACTTGTGTAAGCTAGGCTTTTCCTTTCAGGCTTATTAGCAAAGGATGCCTGCCTACTCCAGGCATATTCTGAAAGGAAAAACACTGTATGGGATAATTTCTGTGCAAGAACATGAAATGCAATTTAACTTGATGGTATGAGGTGAGGCAAAATAATCTGTTTGAAGGGAGGCTTTGTTATCACAGCAGTTGAATATTCAAATGTAGCCACTGGCCAAGAATTCAATCACCAAGGTGTCCCTTTTTTGGGCTTACCTTTTGGGGCCTGATATGCAGAGGACAGACACCTTTCCCTTGACAATTCTCCCTCAGTCACTCTGAAAATCTTAGCTAAAGGTTTTGTTTTCAGCATCACTCTAACAGTCGTTCTTCTGTTGGTGGCCAGTTAGCAAGAAGAAAAAGGAAAAAAAAAAGGGTGAGGAAGCAGGTTTTTTGTTTGTTAAGTAATCATTTAACTGCTGAACTTTGCCAAAAATTTGGAGATACAGAAAATGTATGTCCAAAATGAAACGTTATGTCCAAAAAAGCAAAACATGCCCATGAATTATTACAGTATTTGGTACTAGATGTGCAGACATGACAAAACACTCATAAAAACAAACAAAATGCTCATTCTGCACTGTTGTACTTATTCTTTCCCTGGTATCCATGACAGGCAGCTTTCTAAGCTGACGCTTCTGGTCTGTGGCTCTGTGGTCAGCCCAGCGTTGGCACTCTGGACACACGACTTCCCTGCAGGGGTCAGTTTGTGGCATTTGGGAGAGCCAAGCTGCTATGTGGTGCACACCACTGGACAATCCAGGCTCTCCGACTCTGGATGACATGTATCTAGAGGTCAGTGCAGCAGTTGGAGATGGACAACCAGCCCAATTTTGCTCCCCCATACAAATAACGTAACTGATGGGGATGAGTTATTTCACCTTTTTCCCCAAGACCAGACCACAGTCTGTTCTGTTGCCAGGTCCATTTAGGCTACACAGATAAAGGTTCTGCAAAACATCCTTGACCTTGCCACAGTATTTTCCCAATCTTTACTGAATTTCAGTGTAAAGAGACACATTCTGCTTGGGGATGACTGGGAGGAGAATAATACTGCTCTGGTGCTAGCAGTGCGTAAAACACTGAAACAGATTTAAAATTTCAAATTAAATTTGAGTGTTACAGCACCACAGGAATTGATTAAATGTATGCTTTCTTTTGATACAGTACTCTATTTGCTCACTCTGCTGATGAAGAAGGTACCAGGGATTGGACTCCAGTTGGCTGCCACACAGAGAATAATGCTCCTCGCATCGCCAGGGCCCCCCCTGCCTTCAGTCAGACCATCTGTGGCATGGCCTCTCCTCATTAGCACTGTCCTCATGGGGAAAGAGTGCTTCAAATCTCAGTCAAAAGGTGCGTGACTGAGTGCCTGTGACAAGGAAAGCTTCCCAATTTTACTCCCAAGAGGGAAAACCTGGACAGCATCCATGCAGACCCGACAACATCTGCGAACCCTCCCCTGCCTCTTGCCACATCTCATCTGTGGACAAGGGGGCAAACCAGCCTCTCAGCCCACCCATTTAGCGTTTCTGCAGCACAGCTGAATGCCAATTGCCTTGTGACAACTTGCTTACTGCAGCCTTGAGCCAAACCCTGCTGAAATCCTGGGGAGACCTGCTGCTGATCCCACTGCTCCCCAGGGCTGGGACTGAAACAGCCCCATCCTCCTAAAAATGCACTCCCCTCTAGCTGACAATACCCCATTTGAGATTTTTTTTTTCTTACCTCATTTATTTCCCATCTCTGTGCCTGTGATTACTCTCCCTCTCCCTCTTACCAGCATGCCTTGCTTAATTCGTCCCAAGATGTTACCAGCTGGGATGCTGAGCGGCTGAGCTCCCTGCATTACTGCTGACGCAGGCGGGCTGACAAATGACAGAGTGAGCGCAAGCCTCGCCGGGTCAGATTTGTGGGGAACAGGAGACGGAGGCTGGTGGGCTGGCAAAGAGCAACAGCCGGTGGCTCTTGCTCGCTCTTCCCTTTGTGGCTCCGGGCATGGAGCGGCGCAGGGGAAAAACCCATATGCTTCACTGCCCTCGGCTTGCCAAGAGCCCCTGACTACCTGGCTGATCTCAGCCCTGCCCAGCACACTGTTACACAGCCAGCTGACAACTTTGCAAGGGGATTCAGTGCTTTTTATTCGATTGTTTGTTGGTGTTTTTTTTTTCCCCATTGCATCCACCCCTAGGATAAAGAAACATGCATGGCGTGACTGCCTGCTCTAGCAGAAAATGCTGCGAGGCAGCGGGAGGTGAAGTGCCATTTGAAGAATGATGAAGCATGCCCTTAGTTTCTCTCCGTAGAAGAGGGACTGGATCCTCAAATTTTCACAACATGGTCCCTGTGACCACAGGGGCTTTGGGGTCAGGGGCTAATCAGTGAGCAGCCAGGGGCACAGCTTGATTCTGCTCTTTCAAAAGCCTCACCACAAACTGGTGTGTCCTGTATTGCTGGCATAATATAGGATGCACCGGTGAATAGGGCAAATCTAGGATTAGCAGTGTTCATCTTTGCACAACACACAGAGAGAGTAGCACAGTTCAGGAGGAGGAGGAGGATGGTAGGGGAGCTCAGACTCTCAGGTTCATGCACCTTTTTCACTGCCATACCAGCTCCTGGCAGCAGCATTAGCACCACCATAGCTCGCAGGGTGAGTAACTGGGCAGGAGGCAGCAGGTCAGCCCCTGACAGATGCAGAGCCACACAGGGGTGTCTAGTTAATGGGAAATGATCTGGCATCAAAGAAAGGAAACAGCGCAGAGCCAGGAGACAGGCTGGGAACAATTGTAAGACGGGGTGAAAGGGTGTAAAAGGAGGACTTCTGCCCTGAGAAGGGAATTACACCATCCTTTGCTCTGTGCTGCTAGAGCATCCTTTGCCAATAGAACATCCTTTCCTCACAGCTTCAAGGGCAGAACTAGCAATGTGCCTTTTCTTAAACATGGGAGCACTTCTCTGGCAGTGAACTGGTGGCAAGACACACGTGGAACAACATGGTCCCAGGATCAGCGGGACCAGCCACACTTCTTCCCTTGCCAGTTCCAAAGGGCCATTGGGCACTTGGCATTTTGAGGTGTGATTCCTCCTCAGAGAAACAGTTGAGGTAAAGGGTCATTTCTTTTGTTGTTGAGCAGAGGTCTTTTCTCCATTGGCATAGCCCACAGACCTCGTTCCAGCAGGAGGGAAGGGTGATAAGATGCTGTGGTCTCTCTATTTGCACTGCCCACGGTGGGAGCAGGGCTACAAGGCCACGTAGCTCTCCTTCCTCCATTCATCAGCCCCTACACAACTGTCCTGATTTTAGCACTTGGGATTTTCCTTAAGCCTCAGTCCTTGGCATCAGCTGAAAATATGGGAAGTTCACCTTTGTCCTGAAACAGGGTGAGTTTCCAGTTCTGTACTTGGAAATGTGCACTGAATACACTCAAGTGGATCCAGACTGTGGGAGTAATTTCACAACATGATGATTTCTAGGTGACTTGCAGGCATTCAAAGTCTGCTCTTCCTCAGAAGACTGGCACAACACCCTGAGCTGGGCTTGTTGCATTGCAATTACTGTGATGAACTGCCAGAAAAGTCAAATCAGGAAAATTATACATAACCAGCCAGTATTTCTCCACTCTGCTTTGTTACCAGCTCAGCCACCTTTCCCTGTGTGTTCCTCTGCTAGTGATGCTTCTGGAGAGAAGGTGTTTCTTCTTTTGTATTTGACCGATTAAAAGAGAATTACTATGTTCATGCTCTGCATCACTAATGGATCTGGACTTATGTGTGAAAGAAGACAGAAGAGTTTGGGAGAAAATCTACTCTAAAATGCAAAGATCTCATATGTCCATTCCTGCAATGGACACATTACACATACATAATAAGCAAATAAGGCTTTAAACGGCCCTTTACCCTATAAAATTCTCATTTAACACCTGAGAAGCAAGGCTGATGCTGGTGGTCATTGTACCCAGGCAGGCAGACCCTTTCTGTATCTCATTGCAGGGACAGAAAAATCTCAGGCATTAGCATCTGCTGCTTGCTTAACTGTGGTTGGCTTATATTATTTTTCCATTAGCCTGCGTAAAATAAATCCCGCAAGGACAAAAGCTAAACTAAACGTTACTACATACATTCTGCGTTAGGTTGTTAAAGTGCAGCAGAAACAAAATATGTCGCCCAATGCTCTGTATGGAAACCAGTGAGCAGATGGTGGCTCTTGGGGAGTGAGTGAGTGGGTTTGTTTCACCACTAGATGACACTCGTGTCTCTTGAAAAGGATCCTGCCGCCCCCGCCGTGGCTGCAGGTACCAGGAATGTTGAAATTGGAGCTTAATCTGGCATATCGTCTCCAGGTGGGAGCTCCCTGAGTGCCTCTCAGACACAGTCGCTGCTTGGTTAATGCAAGTGGTTGCACATGAGGAAGCCTCACTTTTTCTTTTGCAAAAGGAAGGTGAGAAAAAATGATGAGTTGCCTTTTCAAATTTTGGTTTTGCTCCTAACAGAAGGAAGGCGATGTGCTCTCAGCAAGAGGGTTTCTCCTACTGAGTTGTGCAGCATGGCTTTGGATTAATGAGAGAAGACCTTGATTTGGTTGTCAAAAGTACGGTGCACCCAGGCTGCGGGTCCTGTAAGACCCCAGCCTCACTATGAAACCATGGCCATGCTGTGCCTCCCACCTAACACCACTTTCAAAAGGCCACAATGCTTATGTGGTATTACTGCTAATACCCAAATTACCCTCTGAAAAACTAGGACAACTCCTTGCCACCCAGGGCTCTCAGGAGACAGAAACCGTTCCTGTATGCAAGTGCTCAAATACTGTAGGGTAACATGCTGTAGCCACCACTGCAATAGAAAACTTTTTGAGTGATACTCTCCGTTCTGTTCCAGTGCTTGACTATAAGTATTTGATGTTGCAAATTTTGGAAAGAGAAGTCAGTAAAAAAAAAGCCTGAGATAAAAACGCTGGTACGGATTTAGGTTAACACAGCCAACATAGCAAGCACTATAAAGGACACAGGAAAGTGCAGAACATGGTGTTCAAGGGCAGTTGTAATTATATTTCTGAAAACTCACCATGAAGAAATGCCCATTTACTTCTGATTGCGGATATATGTGCTCACGGATGCCCAGATAAATACTGAAGGGGCAAAGACCCCGATTCTCCCAGAAATAAGAGAGTACAACAACATTCAAGCATAGCCTGAGATGGCAGCCCTAACACCATCCTGTGATCAACTTGAACAGGCTGGCAGGGCCATGCAGAATCCCACGGGATTGTACTTCCACAGGTCTGCTTGAAGATGAGAGATTTATGTTTTTTACAGCTTAGCAAGTGATTATAGAGATAATGGGGGCAATTTGTCAGCAAGCTAACCTTTGCAGAAACTTCCTAATATGAAGATCTTCCTCTCACATTGTGCATCTTAACATGAATAACGATAGTCTCATGAATTTTGCTATTTCGGGTTTTCCCCGGCTTATCGTCTTTGTTTCCTCTTTTTCTACAAAAATGGAACGCTGCTTCCCAAACACGTTTCCTCGCTTGCAGTGCTGGCCAGGCAATTAAAGACTTCACCCACAATCAATACGCAGAGTTTTCCTGAGTGTATAATGCAGTAGGTAAGGAGATGAAGATAGATCTTTCCCGTGTAAGCTTTCCACAATAAACCTGAGTATTTACTTCTCTTGCAGTAAATCTACTTACCTCCTTTTAATCGTGATGATGAAATCAATTAAAGATATTTTACTTGTCTGTCCAGAAACTAATGAGGAGAAGATTTACAGGCAAGCAGGGTATTCCTGAGTGAATCATTAGATGGATACTCAAGAGACTCGAGCTAGCCCCTAAATCTGCCAGCCAGAAAAGTCCATTTAAGACTTCTAAGTGCTGGACACGTCTGAAAATACTCCAGACCACCGGTTCCTTAACCCTTACTTTGTTCCTGGGGCAGAACAAAGCAAAAAGCTGCATGTCTGATTAGAGCTATTACCGTACAAAGGGGAAACCAGTCCATATTGGGGAGCCAATTTACAGGAACAGCTTGTTTACTTTCGGACAAACTGTACTGCCTATGAGAGCCCGTCTCAAGCACAGCTCCTGCTGACTTCAGTGGGAATCTGGTATGAGTCAAAAGTGGAGGCTCAGTAGTGCTCTACAGAGAAGCATAATCATAATTATAGCAAGGCTTATAATTGGAGACTTTCAAAGTCAATCAGACTGCTTCTGTTAATATCAATAGCTGTCTGGTGGCTAAATTGCCTAGACTAATTCTTTTTTAACACCTCAGCCGTAAGACTCATCATTAGACAAATGCCATATCCTAATATATACTGCGGCTTAAACACAATGAGAGCTTCAATCTGTTTTTTAATCTCTGTGATATTATGTCTTGTTGCCCACATACTGGGAGAAAAAAAGTTTA
>VZTL01055076.1:0-21091 GCA_013400535.1 Scopus umbretta | reverse complement strand
AACAAAACAAAACAAAAACCCTTCTGGAAGGGACCTTTAAAAAAAAAGTTGTTCAGTCAGAAGCTGCTGTTTTACTCCAGATAAAGAGCTATTTTTGCAAGGCAGTTGAAAGGGAAGCAACTTGTTATGTTTTATGGCCTCTGTTGCCCCCTCCAGTCCTACATTAGTAGTCGGTGCTGTTTGGAAAACAACAATCCTGGGAAAACCTGCACTAATAATAATGTCTCAGGCTCATTACTTGATATACATCTGACACGCGTTGGAAGTGAAAATTGGGGTCAGAATTTCCTTTTCTGGCACCGCCAACTTTCTATTGGAAAAGCAAAGCCTGTTTATAGCTTTACTGGAGCTGAAGTGAACTCACAGAGGAACTTCGAGTCCTCTCAAAACTTCCTGCCATAAGTGTAAAATGCACCTGTAAGCTGGCTTTCTGTAACCTGCAAGCATGTGCATGCATGTGTGTAGAAAAAAAATTACACTTCAAAAAATCGTAAGCAAGTCCATTTTTGGTGGCAAGCCTGAGGGCACACATGCTGATTAGATGTTTGCTCCTCGGTTGTGCCAACTGGAGGGAGCCCCAGCTTCATCATCCTTGCGGAGGAGGGGGGCTCAGCTACAGAAACAAACAGAAAAACACTGACTCTGCACTTTTTTAAAGCCACGTCACTCTGGTAATAACCAACAAATATTATCATTAGCTTATGTCTTATGTCTAACTGATTATTTCTTTCAAGCCAGATAGACAGGGTGCCTTCAGTAATTTCATACTGAAAAGTGTCACTTTCTTGAGGAGGCCATTTTAGAGGCAGAGAAGGAGCCAAGAGCTAGCCATGCTACTCCAATGTGGACAGGTGGATCAGGCTGTAGAGATTTATATCTGGGTGAAGCAGACAAGGGTAACCTCTCCTACGGAGATGCCTGCCTCATGTAAGGACACAAAGGAAAAGAATTCAGCACAACAATGACACATTTCATCAACCCTTTAATCTCCAAAATAGGTTTTTACACTCAGTTCCTCCCATTCAGTTTTCTAAGTGAAAGCATATTTAGAAAGGCAAAACCACTCTCCCTCCTACCTCCAGGAGCTTTGCTGTGTGCTCCTGCCAGGCCTTACGGACAGCATCCAAAAGATCACATCTGTCAGCTGTTGTACTCTGAAAATGTCTGGGCAAAAATGACGTACAGTGGTGTCTAGTACTTGTCCATCCCATGACTGGGTACCTAACAGGAGCTGGACAGAAGTGGTTACATCTTTTCAAAGGATTTAGAAATTAAAAGGTACAGTTTTCTCTCTTTGAAATGATAATTAGGGAGACTAGGCACTTGGGCTACAGAGGAGCTTTAAACTGGTAACTAGAAAGGCCAGGTGACCAAGGTGGTGGCAAACCAGCATGTCAGGACCACGCATCTCCGAAACAGGGAAGAACAAAGTCTGACCAACCTCACATGCACTCTTCTTCCCAAAAAAGTTTGGGGTTCCATTTCCAATTCTCTTTATGTTTAATTTCACTGTCCCATCTCTTCAAGCCCACTTGCTGGCTTTGCAAGTCTGAGAGACTCCCATCAAGCTTGACATAATCAGCAACAACAACCATGAAGGCAAAAAACTGATTATTCACTATCTTCCCCATTGTCCACAAGCAGGATTCTTACCAGCTAGTTTTTTGTGACAATACAGATGCATGTGGAAGTGCAACACATTCCAACATAGCCCGCCAATGGGACCGGAGAAGGTAGTTTGGAGATGATGAGGTTAAATAAATGAGATGCTGGAGAACTGTACTTACTGAAAGCGTATTTTAGCACACAAGATTTTTAACTTGATGCTAGAGGAGAGAGAGGATGATTGCCAGATTGATGGTTAAGAATAATGTCATTTTAACTGACAACTGAACAAACAAGGAAGTAGCGAGGTAAATCTGGAACTCTGATATACCTAGGCTTATACTATTCGTTCCAGAGTAGAACAGTCTACTCAGGAAAAAACAGATTTTCAAGGAAAATTAGAGCATTTTTAAAAATAGCCTTTGATGTTTAAAATGCATATAAATAATGACAATTTTTTTTAAAGATACAGTTGGATTAGTTCTGCTTGGTCTGGTTCTCTTGTTCCTGTGATTCTCTATCAATCATGAAAGCAAAAAAGAAATGAAATAATTTGTGGAGTAAAAATGGTTACCTGCACCAAAATTAGAGATGAACTTTAACCAATTACTTGAATGATTTTTTTTTTTTAATTGAAAGCACTGCAGAGTCAGACCTTTTATCATGTACAACAGAGATTGTTGTTACACTCCAGCATGTACTTAATACACCAAATGTTACTCATTTTGAGTAGCACAAGCACAAGACAGAGTAAGGGAAGTCTCCTCGAAACCTGCTACTCCAGTCTTACGGATGAGAGAAGTGTATTTGATCCCTGTTGAAAGGCTGGAGATCTCAGGCTTGGGCAACTTGTCATTACAGTGATACAGTTAGAGTGCTTGACAATGCAATTTAATAACCATTTTAAACTGGTGCAAGAACGGCCTGCTGTGCGGAGGGGAAGTCCTGTCTTCTGTTCTGCATGTTAGCGCTACTACTTGTGCAGTACATCAGGTGAAAGAACTACCTGAAGCCTTTACTAGGCTTCTGCCCGAAGCTTAGTAAAACCCTGGGGCAAGGGAGCAAGGGCTTGGCTTAGTTTTCAGCTGGATCAGCCCCTGATTTATCTCACCGTTCATCTGAACAGCTGTTATTTCTGACACAGGCTGGGGGAGCAAGAGCATGCAAAGATCTGTGTATTCACATTGAGATTTGGTCAGCCACAAAATCCAGGAGCAACCTTCACGCAGATGACGCTGACCCACTGGCACCAAGGGCAACACTTCCCCAGGACTGGCCGTTCACACCGGCATTACTTGCTTCACTCTGTGACCGAGATACCAGAGCGCCTGAGAGCGGATTGCAAAAGACAGATATTTCTGTATATCAACTAAAATAGATATAAAAATATTCTTGAGCTTCTTACTTGATTTAAAATACAGCTGTAAAACCTAGTCTTTTTTTTTTTTAAGTTGAAAACTATGTTTAAACAAGCGTTACTGTTTAATTCATATGCTGCAACGGTTGCCACTTCTGCCTGAAAATTCCTGAATGTACAGTCTTACAGCGATAATCCATTTTTAAAAATAGGTAGCTGAAGCTATTCCCAGGAGGTAGAAGCTTGTGGATTTACAGCAAAACTGATTCCAGTGTAAGAAAAATGAAACAGATATTCAGAAGGTTCACCTGATACACACAACAGCGGTGACAACTTCTCCACTAATAAAAGATATGACACAATTAGACTGCTAACCTTTCCACTTTGGGAGTTTATCAAAAGAGGGCAGGACTTTAAATTAAGTGAGAAGAATCAAAGATAAATTCTGCTATTACAGAATTCTCCTATTCTCCACTTTCGTCTGAAGCTCTCTCAAAAGACCACCAGTCTCAGATTTAGGTGCACACTGCCTTGTTAGAAAAGCTTTGATACTACAATAAAAGGTGAATAAGTATTACGAAGGAGCATGGCTGTGAAAGGTATTACAAATTTAAGTAACTGAACTGTGATGGCAGAAAACCTCAGGAAGAACTGAATTAAACAAATAAAGGTTTTGCAGTATCTTTTGGTACACCGGGTACCATATAGGGGGTGCTAAAAGGCAGCAGGGCCAGAGCACGTATTGAGCTGGGACTAGAAAAGACAGGAATTGGCAAATAGAAAAGAGGAAAAAAAACAAGCCAAGGACAGTAGGAAGAAAACATGCAAACCAGGCAGTTTAAAAGGGGAAGGAAAATGTCAATGTTTTCGCAGTGAGCAAGATTAGAAATAGATAAATAGATAAAAATAAATGGATTTGAAAACACTACCTATTACAGCCTTTTGGTCCATTTTACAGAGAACATATGGTCTAAGCACTAAGCAGACAGAATTTGAAAGTAGCCTCAGTCTAAAAGGGACATGAAGTGCCAGGGGAAAAAAATGAGAGGCGAAAATGAAGAGCTCCCCCAAGTTTAAGTCTTCTGCCATTCGGTGATTCTCACTGGAGCGCGCAGAGCCTGTGTTGCAGCGAGGATCCTCCATGCATTTGAGGTGAGTAAGCTCTCTGCTTAGTGACAAAGAAAATAATTTGCTGTTATTTTTCTGAATCATTTGCTGTCTTGTGCTAAGCACTTGAAAGCTCCTTCTTGCAACAAATCAGGCAAATACCAGGGAGCACCCAGTCTAACAGGGAACCTGGAATTCTTCCCAGGTTCCGTATGAGCCCAGCGTTGTAAATGAGCAGACACTAGACCACCCCAGCTCAAGCACCCTGAATATTCATTGCAATGAATGACTTCTTCATGCATCCTAGAGAAACTCTGGCAAATATTTGTCTACTAAACATTTTTTTTATATGTAATAGGTTACCAGCCAGTTTTCCTTCAAGGGACGCAAAGTGCAGGAGATGTTGAGAAAGAACTGCAAAGACAGATAAAGGAAACTGAAGAATAGTGTGTAAATATTTAACATGTTCTTCCCAAGCACTACCGAGGTATATGTAAATGTTCATGTATTATCTAAAGGCAGAGTAATCAGGCTTCATCGAGAGCTGGAGTGGAAGGAATAAAAAAAAGGAGAAGTAATGAAGATTTAAGGAAACTTGAAATCTAAGATAACAATACAATACCATTGGCAAAGAGTATAGCAGCTTCTTTTCTCTAGACTGGCCTCAGGGCATTTAATTTTGGTGTCGTTCATCTTCGAGGCCAGCCAGCCACAGGTCCCACGTCACAAAAATGTATTCACAAGCCATCTATTTCCCCCTGGGTTCTTAACCAGGACACAAGAAAGATTCCATTTAAAAATCATTTTATTATTAACATAATCTTCCCATTTAGCCAAGTGTGGGTCATGTATAAGGAATGTCGGTAAATATTCCATTTGAGGCTTCTTTTTACATATTTCCATTGATAAATAAACTCTGAATTCACATAAAAAAGTTAAACTTAAATAACTAATATATTTTTTGTAACAGGCATACATTGGTAAAATATAAATATTCTTGTACTCAGCCTTTGCTCTAAATAGAGATAACAGTTAGCCACACATCACAGTTATTAACAACTAAAAACAAGAACTCAACTGATTTTCTGGCCTGGACTAAAATAGAGATGGAAACAGAAAATTCACATTTTGACTTTGGGCCAAAAGAGGTTGAGAGGCAGGAAGAGAACAGTTTTATTAACAGCCTTGTTAAAAATAGTCTGCTCTGCCACTGAATTTTAACTTATTCTACATTTGGTAGTTGATTCTGTTATAATTTTATGTAACACTCAAGTATCACTAACAAAATATGGCACATCATCCATGAACAATATAATGATATTTTAAAACTACCAGGGCAAAAATGTTGGCGATATGAGCGATTTGGTTCTGGCTAGCCATTTTGTCCTCTCAGTCTAACACTAATATATTGCATCACGTCACTGTTTTGGCCACTTCCCCGCAAAAGACTGGAGTTTGTTACCTGCAGCTCTGAAGTTTTTCAAACTAACCAGTTACCAGGCAGCCTGATACACTGGGTTTCCTCACCCAGAAGTCAGACCAGAATCGGTTGATCAAGATGTCCTCTCAAAGGACTCTGGGAATGATGGTAAAAGGGACCACGGGACTGCTAGCTTCAAGCTCCAGTGCAGTCAGGAAGCATTCAGTCGCAGCATCATCATTGCCTTGAGCCTGCAGCACCTCTCCCAGGCCGTTCCAGACCTCATGGGCTGTGGAGTTCACCTGGACAGCATCTCTGAGAATCTTCTCCGCCAAGCTGTAGCGCCCGAGCTGGTGAAGTATCAGAGCCTGCAAGAAAACAAAGGAAAAATGGTTGAGATTGGCCAGTAGGACTTTCCTGAAGCTCAAGTGACATGTCACAACAGTGAAATAAGTGTAGGTAGCTCTTGGGTTCAAAGTGTTATAGACGATATAATACTTTGCTTGCTTGCTTTTTTGTTTTTTAAAGAAAAGAAATGACCTGAAGCAGGACTGGAGCAGGCTACTCCACGCCAACAAGGAGTCAAGTGGCTTTGGACAGGAAACAAAGACACTGAAATGCAAAAACTGAGTTGAACAACAAAAACGCCACCCAACCATCAAAGATCAGTAAGTATCTGAGCTTTTGGGGCAAGCTCCTGTGTCTAAAGTCCTACTCGGGTGCGTGCCTTGAAGTGTTCGTATTCTGCCTGCGCACCTCAGCACCCAACTCATGTCTTATAATATCTGAGAATCTGAGACCATGTATGTGGCACCATCGGCTCTCAGGGATCTCAGTAACAGAACCGAGTTCAGCCCAATGGGCAACAGCCATGGTATTTGATTCAGCCTGTGGACAGGGAAGTGTACTGGGACTAATATTGCACCAGTAGTGTATACAGGTCCAGCAGACAGAGAGCTTCCTCAGGAGCATCCTAGACACAGATTCTTCATCTTCCTCTGTGTAATGGGATCCGATTCAACACCACACAATCCGAGAGGATCTCCAAACCCGCCTTCTCCCTATATCCTCTTTATAAACAGGCACATAAACTTAAAAAAAAAAAAAAGATAGGGATTTTATGACCAAAATCAATTAGCAAAACTGCTGTATAATCATTTGAGTAAATAATAAGAAATGTTAATAGGAAAACACCCATTGTACAAAAGATGATGAAAATGGCAAGTTCCTAAGGAACTACACAAATCTAAGGCAATCTATTTGTTCGTTATATATTTTTAAATGCTGCAGTACTTGATAGAGGTGTTTAAGACAACTGTTGGCATCCTGCTAGGAGAAAGCAGGATCTTTCCTGCTATTGCATCTCTTTCACTGGCTCTTTCACATGAAAGACTGATAGATTTATGACATTTGCTTCTAATACCATTATAAAAGCCTCTAATGTATGTGGGCTTCTTAACTTCGCAGCTTAGTACAAATTTTGTTTATTACTTTTCCCCATGTTTGGTTTGCTGAGAATTTTGGGGTTCTTTTGGGGTTGGGTTTTTTTGGTGTTTTTTTGTTTGTTTGTTTGTTTGGGGTTTTTTTGTTTGTTTGTTTTGGTTTTTTTGGCAAGCCACTGATCTCCCCTAAGTGTGTTAAGGCTTCCAGCTTCTGTCTGTTCAGGATGTCTTTATGTTGTAAACTCTCTAAGCAAATCTTATTTTTTTTTAGCCAGTTCTACATTGTAGAGGTTGATTTTGTAACTAAAAAAAACTCCAGGAGAAAACTCTAATCAGAAATGGCACAGGCAGAAAGTGAAGGGAATCTCTGAAGAGACAAAGAGACTTTTTTTGTGCCATCACCACAAGAGGTGAAAGCAGTGCTTCATGTCTCAGATCCGTTGATCTTTATACCAGTCACTTTGAATAATCAACAGTACTCATAGATTTGTGGAGTTCAGATGCCCTCTGCTCAGGGAAAGGTCAACAGCTCTTTACAGTGTGCAGGCCGTGCACTGCGAGAGGGAGGTACTGTAGTCGCTACCAACAAGGTTCTACGCAAGCTTCACAACACAACACAACAAAACCCTCTAGGAATTAATAAAAAGGGAGAAAAAGTGCTTCCAGCTTTCTTCTCTACTGCAAGTTATTTTTAAGATCTTGCCAATTCTTTCCTCATCCAGTCTGGAGTCACAAAATCTCCTGCTAGCTGGTCAATGATTTTACATGTGTTTCCTCCCTCGATCATCACCTTTACACTTCATTTTACATTGCTCTACATACAAAACTGCTATTCTTTGCTTATTTTGCCAAAGCATCTGTCCAAGGATTGTTTCTATAATGCTCAGCCAAACAGAGCCCAACCCTGACCGAAGGCCTGCAGCACTGTTGTCAAAACAGAAGTAATTTGTTATTTATTACTCAATATCTCCTAGGTACCTATACAAATACAGCCCAGAAAAATAGCTATTGAGTCTGAACAGAAAGAAATATCTTAATGTACCATACAAAGTATTCGGCTGAATAACCTTCATTTATACTCATCTTGCATGTGTTAAGGAATGGGGATGATATCTTCTCTATTTTGGATACTCTCTTGGGATTAATCATGTTTAGTGCTTTAATTAATAACACATCACAAGAAATATTAGAGTGATGATACAATTAGGTAAGAAAAAGTTAAGAGGATACAATATAGAAAGCAAGAGGCCTATCACGAGCACTAGGATAACAGAAATATGGCAAAATTCAGTAAAACAAAGTAGAAAATAACAGAACAGGGACACAGAAGTTCTGCAGCACGGTGGAAGCCTGTCAACCAAGCAGCTTGGGAGAAGGACTTGGATGTATCAGGCAACCACAGGATGACAGCGTGAAAAGGTGCCACTGTGAAAGAGGGAAACGTGAGTGACATCAGGAGAGGTTTCCAGTAGAGAGAAAGACAACAGAGGCTTTAGCAGCTGTGTTGCGCACAGCTATAGTAGGGCCTCCTCTGGCATCTTGTATAGTCTCCTCTATTCAACAAAGGTGATTCAAGCTGGAACAGCACAGAAAATGACTGTTGAGACAATCAATAAAAATCTTAATTTACAAGAGGAGACTAACAGACTTGGTTTGTTTAACCTAGCAAATCAAAAGCTGAGAGGAGATGAAGTTACTTTCTGTAAAAACAGCAGAGAGAACAGAATAGAGAAAAACTATTTTAGAGAATAATGTTGGCACAAGAATACATGTGTATAAATTGGCTGTGAGAATGTTTACCAAAAAAAGGTGAAAACATTCCTGGCAATTGAAGCAGAGAGATTTTGGAACAGCCTTCTACTCGCAGTAGCAGGGTGCAAAACAGTGTTCAGACTGAGTCCTACAGGAAGAGCTCGCATGCTCTGATGGCTATGTTGAGGGGACTTTTCTAGAGGGCCCAGGGAGCTTCCACTCCTTCTGTCCCAATATCATGTTCTCCCTCAACTGCATTGAGAGGAAAGAGAGGGATAATATCTTCATGCCTATATAACATTACTACTTCATGCTTCTGTTGTAAGAACAACTTTCTCTTGCTTCCTTGGGTTACACTGAAGAAGCAAGAGCAATGTCCAACTGCTGAATACAAAGATTAAAAAGCAAAATTACAGTAGGTATTTAGCTTCTTTCTGAAAGAAGAAAACTAGTATGACAAAATGAATGGATTCTGAAATCTTCAAATCCATGAGGCCTTTTTTTTTAAAAAACAAACAAACAACAAACCCCACACCATATTCACAGTCTTTTGGGCACAGAAATATGCATAATGGAATTTTCAAATGCATGTAAGACAAGAAGTGTAATCCGTATTCACTTCAACGGGACCTAAATCCTTACTCCACCTACATAACTTTCAGTATGTCGTTACATATCTATCTGTGTCCTAGATAAACAAGATACTTTTAAAATTTGGTCTATGGTGATGGCACAATAAAACCAATAATTACAACTAACATCTTCTTCAATAAGCCAGAATTATATATTGGACATGTCAAAATTGCATTTTGGCATAGTTATTTTTCCCCTAGCAGTTCAACATATTAATGTTATTTTTCATTAGCTAAATGTAAGCATTTTGAAAAAGGAAAACATTCAAATGAATTCTAATTTCCAAATGCAGCTTTACACAGTCTCCAAGTAAAACCTTCGGTTAGGAAATGCATCATTATTTATCAATAAAATATCATCACTCAGAATCTGAACAATATTATACAATAAGCGACTGTACAAAGCCGTAATTGCTTAAATAAGCATGTAGTGTAGCCTTCACTGCAAAGGTATCTTTTTTTCCGCAAACGGGCTTTCTTTGCAAATTAACCTGTCATAATGATTAACGGAACAGTGAATGGGAAACACATGTCTAGAAAAAAAGAACACTGGACAGAAATGGAAAACTACTTAAATAACTAATTTCTGATTTTGAAAACATGATTAAAAGTAGCCATTTAGATGAGCCTAGTAAGGTCACGTTTTTTATTTGCTTTTAGGCAAATGAGAAGTTAACATTCAAATTATTCCATGGAGCTATCTTTTTAAAAATTAAAGCCATAATTATCATCCATCGTATGTCTCAGCAAACCAGAGTTTCATCATAAAGTGCTAAACAAGATTTGCGATAACCAGAGGGAGGGGGGAAGGTAAAAAGGTAACACTGCAAAGATCACTGTGGTTTCTTCCATGTGACTAAAAATCTCTGCTCAAGAGATCTGGAGGTTTTCTTAAGGTTTAACTGACTGACTGCTTCTCCACTCCTCCTGGAAAATAAACAGTTCTCAATCTCAACAGAAGCACCACTTGAGATTTTTACCTTTATTCATTTGATATCAAGAGGACCAATTTCATTTTCTCTAAGAAAAATATAGACTATAGGTGGGAGATGTTCTCAAAAACAGTGAAATTTATTTCAAAGTGGAAAAAATATAATGAGAACTTTGACCATGAGTCAATTTGTACTTTTGCCTTCTTCAGCAAGGGTGCTGAACTCTCATCATGGAACTGTCTCATAACTGCAGAGAAGGCAACTGATAACTTGGAGAAATGGAGAGTATGAGAAGAAATGTGGCTGACCTAACACACAAAAAAAGCATCCGAGACGCTCACTGTGTTTAAGAATCACAGCCTGTAGACCTGCAAAAGACTCAGCTATGGAGATTTGATTTCTACCAGATAAGACATTAATATTAATTTTTTCCTAGTAGGTCTATTACATGACTTGTTTGCTAAGGAGCTTCTAAATTTGTATGACGCAGACCTTATTTAGCTAAAAAATACCCCTCAGAGCTAAAAGTTTCCCTTGCAAAAACAACAGCTGTAAGTAAACATTGTAAGCATATGAAAATCAAAAATGGACTGACTTTGTTTTTAATGATGAGAGCAGGGAGACAGAACAAAAGTGGAAATACTACTTGTGTGGTTCGCTGATGACCCGCTGAAGCCCAGCTAGCAGCTGCAAACATATAATCAGATATAGAGCTATACAGATGTGAAAAATAATGATTTTTTTTTTTAGTTACAGTGAAAGGCCTGAAGAACTCACTACATCCAACTCCCCAGTAATTTTTCCAGTCTACTTTTTCTTTTTTTAACACAAGACCGAGGCTCCCTAAGAGACCAGTGTTCAAAAAGACATGACAGAAACATTCCATCTTATCTAAAAACTTGAAAATCAAGGATTATGACCACAAACAGTTACAAAACTTAATGTGCAGTGTATGCATTGCAAATCCATATGCACTGTAATTTTAGCATCACAAAACTGCCCCTTGTTACATGCTGCTTTTTCAGCCTATTTTGCATGTGTTAAGGTGGCTGCTATTTTCAAACAAATCTATCAAACTTGAAGGTTTACCAGAGACTTGACAGTGTTATGCTATAATAGTGAAACAGAAGATGTGTTAGCAAGGCAAAATGAGAATTTGTCATGATATATGGAAAAATAAGTAGAATTCTGCAGCTGATATTTTCCATCCTCTGTGATAAAAACACACATTTTAAATGTATTCTAAAATCATTATTTTACACTTATGTAGAGTGAAATAGCACATTATTTATATACCATGCGCTCTTATTTTCCTTTTAGCTGAAGAATTTGTGCTGAAACATGTCCATCTAATGGAAGTATGACTTTGCACAAGAAAAAATTTATTAACTCCTCCTATGGAAGGCATATACCAAGAACAGTTGCATATTTAGTCACTATAATAACTATTTTCTGCAAGTGCGAAAAAATCGTGACATGGTGCATCAGTTTGAAATAAGCCGTTCCATCAGAAAAGTAATGAATAAACATACTTCTATGTCTGCAATGACAGACACAGATGCATTTTAATGCAGGGATTTTGAAAGGTGTCCATATTATAAGGTTTAAAAACAACTGGATTGACCACCAATACTTCCAAGTAAAGATAATTGTCAGTAAAATAAAGACATAATTTTCTTGAATTGGAAAAGAAACTGCAATGTACATGTCATTTGTTTCCAAAATGCAGAATACAAAACTACTTTTCTCATTTTCTTTAATAATGTCATTCTTTTGAATAATAAAAAGTGTGTTTCTTCAAATACGCTCAAAATAAAACTTCCTAGCAGCTCAGTATGGATTTTTTTTTTTTTCAAATGAGGACAACCAGCTAATACTGCTACAGCTGATCACTCACTAAACCAAACCAAGTGATGAACAAACATGAACCCGCGCCTGCAGCCAACATTTTTGTTCCTTGCCTATCCGCGAACGTTGCTTGCCCTGCGTGCCCCTTCCTGCCTTGTCCCCCTCACAGCACACCCAGACACGGAGCTGCCTGCGCCCTGTCCCGGCTGAAGCGAGCTCCCCACCCCAGCTGGTTATTTCTTTCCCCTTCCCCCAGCGCTAACATACCCCCCAAGGTATCCAGTTGCTTCCCCTGCTGCAAAACACTTGTTGCTAGGAGAAAACCCACTGCTTGGCAACTCATTTTTAAAACAACAACTTCAGCTTTGTTACTCACTGAACTTTGCGTTGCCAGCGTGAAACAACGAACGCGCGTGGTTGTTAGTGCATCTGTGTATTTATAACCCCCTTGAAAATGACTGACTCCTTCCAACAGGGATGTGTTTGCCTTTTAGTTCATTACCGTTCACTGCTGATAATGCAGAAAGGTTCAAAGTTGAACGTGGGTTTGTTTTTTTAAATTGCTGATCATAGCCTTCCACCAAGATGGAAGCTCTTGGGGAACTTCTTGTCCTGTTAAGACAACATGATCTTGCATAGGCTGCTGTAATTTTGATTTACACTTTATGTGAGCATCACATCAGCTTATAAAAACAGCATGGCTACCACACTATATTGCGAGAACTAATTTAACTATAGCAAGCACACTGGAAACAAATAAAACGCCTTACTGATCGAGTGAAGCAGCTAGTGACTTCAGAGATTATCTAACTTTTTCTCTCCATCTGAAAATTACACTGAGGGTCTCCTTTCATATGCTGTATCTACAAACACAGTGAAAACACGATGATTCTCCCTTCACAAGTCAGATGGCTACAGCTCTGGCAAGTACTGCATCAACACTGGTGTGAGGGGATAATTAAATGCAACCTCAGTCCTCAGCTAACGGCCAGTCCTGACTTTGAGGGACTTGCCATCCAGTGCAAATGTTTTACATTTCCTCCCGGCTGAAGCGCAGGTGATTCGCATCTCGATCACCCTCCTCACCCTCCTCCTTGCAGAAGCTCAGCAGCACTGTAGCTCCCCTCCCTTCCCTCCCAGCACACATCATCTTTCCCACAAATGAGAAAAGAGGATTTCCCAGATGCACAGCATCCTTCAAGTGCATACACCCGCAATGAAAAAGGGTGCTAGAGATCACAGCTACAGACAGTGCTGTTTATGAAATGGGCCTATAGCAATTTCCTTAATTCAGTATATTCTTGTATATTGTCATTCATACACTCATCCCCTTGCCCCCTATGTAGACATTTTATAGATATAAGTGCATGACCTAATCACAGGATGTTCACTACTGAAATCCTACCATTTTATCACTCTAATCTGTGGCTGTATTTCAACGTTGCCTGGTTTCAAAAGCAAGGCTAGGTTTGCTACTGCATCAGAACGCTACCTACAGAGACTCCTAAGTACTGTTCGATACTGATGCCATTATTTTCCAAGTTTTGAGTCAAAGGGTCAGAAGTGGAGAAAATTGTATTTCTGTTACTCAAGACAAAGGACTAACAGAAAAATGCTTTCAATAGCCTTTTCCTCAAAAGAGAAGAACCCCAAATCCTCCAAAAATGGTACAAATGGAGAACAGGCTAGAAAAACCAGAAAGCCTCCGACCAACATTCTTGAAATGAGGAGACTCGAAGTCAGCCTACTGAGTCAATATTCAACCATTTGAACAAAACCTTGATTTTTCACAAGAACTGAGGATACTGGGAATTCAGTGTCCTTACTCCACCATCTAAAGACTAGATTTTGGTTTAGTACATCTGAAGGTTCCTGGTTTTAAAAGCTTGTGCTCCATGCAAAACTATCACTAATGGCAAGAAATTCATGTTGTTCTGTCCACCAGTCAACCACTGACAGAATTAGAGAATAAATAATAAGAAATAGCAAACAATGGCTTTTCTAGAAGCCGTTTTTCATTAATGATGGTTTTTCTATAAAATCACAATGAACATACCGGTGGTATGTGGCTCCTGGAAATAGTAATTAGAAGAATTGATCCAATGTTCTAATGAGGAAATCAATCTGAAGCCAGGGGAATAGCTTGTGTATCAAAGAAAAATCAGAGTTGCAGATCCAGTACTAGGTTCTGTGGTTGAAATTTATAACTAATAGAACTATCAGAGTTCAAATTGAGTACTGTGGAGATCTTTAGCTGGATTATCACTATAGTGAAGGCTATGGTCTTGTAGTCCATGCTTGTACACACTCAATACTACAGAAACCAGCACTTACTTGTCTGAACTTCTGAGACTACAGAAAACGCATCAGAAGTGAATGATACTCTTCTGAAGTACGTTTTTTGCATTTATGTGTGTGCATTTCTCTCAAATATTCTGACAAACGCTGTATTAAATATTCAGAGTTAGAACTGCAGTATAAGATAAAAGATGACCAGTCCTTTCATTACTAAAATAAAACAGAAATGCAAAGATTAAAGCACATTATTCATGTTTTTCTTCCTTTTGCCCTTAGCCAAAGAGACTTTTGCATATAGAAGTATGTACATACATAACTATGGCTAATGTCACTGTTCCAAAAGTGTTCTGGCACCACAGCAGCACATGCTAGACTGGCATTGCAATAATCTCCAAAAAAAGAGGTTATTTAATAAGGCATTAATAAATACATTTTTAATAGCATCCCCAGGAAACAGACCATTCCTCCCTCCCCCCTGCCAAGCCAATGTGAACTGCCATCTCCTCCTTCGGCCCAAAGGGAAGAGCCATCTCCATGGCATTTTGCAAAAACCTCCTGGCATGAAAGAGCATGCACTCCCTTTTCCCCCCTCAGATTCTTAAATGAAAGGCAGAAGCTGTAGGTACACTGCTAACGTGTCAGTCTGACACAACTGCCAGCAGATCCATCTTTAAGGGAAGGCTATTTTCAGCGTGAAGGGAAGGCATACACCCTCCCATCTCTGCACCATCACACAGAGATCAGAAGAGCCAAACCCTAACCATTGGCTAAGAAAGGGCTTTTAGCACTTTCAGAAAAATAAACCAAAACACTTCTTTATATACCGACTTATCTTTCACAAAACCTGAAGAAGCTGAATATACTGAAAACTAAGGGAAGAAGCTTTTGACAGTTAGAGAGAAACCCAAACAGCAGTATTTTGGAGGAAAAAACAGTAAAAACGTTTTTTTTTAAAAAAGCTAAAAATAACATGAATGTACCTCAACAAATCAGCTTTTGCTAATACTGATCTGGAAGCAAACACAGAAATATAACTGAAGTATCACCTACATTTTTATAATTCAACTCCTTATAAACCCATCCAGTTTTCTCACAACTTTCTTTTTGTGGATCACTGTCAATTTTTTATGTAAAACTTCCCAAAAATAAGGTATTTTCAGTTTAATTAACAACAGATCAGAAAGGCCGTCTTGGGTCATTCATTTTGCTCCCCCGTTCTAACTTACAACCTCAGCACAGGATTTCTTGTTCCACATGATGTTTTGATTGTAAGTGCTAGGAAACCTCTTCAAATCATCTTCCCAAATTTTTCCCTAGCCAGTTAGTTTTTCATTTGTTCCAGTGCCAATGTCGCCTAGCCTTATTTTGATTATGCTTATTCATCTCATGTTTACATGGAGCATATATTATTATTAGAGTTTCCTACTCATCCCAGGAAATACTCCAGAGACTTTCCAGCACTACAGTCCAGTCACCTCAATGCTCACTCCATGTAAGGACAACACTGATGGTGAAGCTACAGGCCAATTTTGTCATCCAGCCACGTTACTTGGGATTACAACCACAGGGCCAGCCTGGGAGGAAACCCCAGGTGAAATCTATGCTTGAGTTCACACTGAAGGCTGCCCTGCTGGCCAGCCTCAACCAGTTTTACTGGGCAAGGCAGGCTCCATATTTTGGGGACAAGAAGCAAGTAGTGGAGGATGAACACCACCATCTTCCATAAGGGAAGGAGAAATCAGTAGGCTTACAGAATTAACGGTCAGATTACACTCTTGACAAGATGATGACGTTGATAACTGGGACAACATGATGCATGATGTTTCGTGTTGGGCTTGGCCAACTCATGAACAATGAAGATGTAGCTCTTGTAGAACAATGAAGATGTAGCCTCAATCAACTAGCATCCCAGCTTTTTGTCCTCTCCAGTCATTTCTATACTCGGTCTTGCTCTTCCACTTTATATTTGTGAGTCATCGTATTTCTCTTTCTGAAGGGTCTCCAAGTTTCACTTTCAATCAACCTGACACCTTTCTCCTGCAACTGCTCTTCCCCAGTACAGGTAGTATATTAACTATCCTACAATCTTTTGTTAACTTAGGTTTCACGAAACAAATCATTAGTCCAGTAATATTATTTCAACTACTAGTTCTTCCAGAATTCTGGCCAACTCCTCCATACTCTTCCACCAGCAAGTACTTGCCACTTCTGTACTTTCATTCCACTACTAATTTTAGCGTTGCCATCCACGATGAATATCACATTCCTGCTAAAGATTGAGGCAAAACACAAGTTTAATGTGATTATGGACTTTTTATAAATGGTTATCCATCACTGCACTGATTGGCACAGCATGTTAAATCATATGCTGCGGCTGGTTTATGGCTTTTGAAATCCATTTTCCGAACTGTGTAATAAGTTAGTGCATAAGGTAGGAATCTGCAGAGAAAGTGTAATCCCAAATGCTGTCTCTCCCTCAGTCCTTTCCTTTGGTTTACTATTGTCAGCTGACAGGCAGCTGAAATAGATTTGAATCCTGCTTCCCAAGTGTCAGAATCTTGTCCAGTTGAGTCACTTTTCTAGTTCACTGGAGCACAGCTGGCAGGAAGAACACAAGAATGGCAAAAAAGGCACTCCGACGCAAAGCTAGGATTTGATCAGAATAAGCAAACCTGGAAGTTAATGCTGGCTGAACGAAGAGCTGAAACGGAGAGCGGCAGCTTCCACTTTCAAGGATGAGAACTACAGCAACAGCATGGGTTTGGTGGAGAAGGTGGGAATTCTGGAACTGAAGGCAGCTGCTGAGTGTGGGGTGAGTTACAAACATTTCCTACCAGCTATTGTGTTGAACATCCATGGATTTTATCTTTGGCAAAAATATTCAGATATAAATGTCACATTAAATCAAATGGAATGCATATGGCAGAAAGACTGCACCTATTAACAAAAATTCCTCCAATTTTAGGAAGCTTAGGGTTCGATTCTGCAGCAAATGAGATGACTTTGGATGCCCAGGCTAAAGCTACATCATTTATTTTCAACAGAGATCACCAGCTGCTCATACTATCATATCACAATTTTAAAGAAAATTAAGTTTGACGCGTCAATTACTTTAATAGATCTGACAGCATTTCATACTGTTTTAGACTTTCTATCAAGAACAGTTATTTCTGGCAACTGTAACCCACCAACTTCGGGCTAGGCAGTCAATTAACATGACAAAGCATCATCACAGACTGCATTTGTGTTGTAGTGTTTCATAGCCCTCTGGTAAGTCTTTGGGTCTGTGACCCTCATAATACCATCTGTTCTGATGTCATTGTGGCTATCACTTTTTCAAATGGTCATAAATTAAAAACCAGACAGAATCCCAAAGAAGCTATTGTCAGCTGTCAGGACAAACTGTAACAAGGACCATGAAAAAACTGGAAATTGAAATGGTTCTGCAGCTGACAGAGGTTCGCTTGCTCATCTTTTGCACTTTTGTAACCACTTGACAACATCTGCCTTAATTTATTACTTGTTCCCAGAAAATAAAGGGGTTTGCTTTTAACTGAGAGAACATAATTTTAAAACTATGTCTTTATTTTAAGGTAGCAAAACCCACTTACCAGCAGAGAAATTTTAATTCAGAAACCAAGGCAAAAGCAAGTTCTCTCTTTTAGTAGGTCAGATCACCTCGGATAGAAGACAAGTGTTCTTCCAAAGCGCTACCTAACACAACCTTTGTCCATGTCGATTTAGAGCTCTGAAACTATTTTCACACTGTGTACTGTAGAGAAAAAATTTTGAATCTGCATGATTTTTTAAAAAATTTTTATTTCCATAGCCCATTTACTGATAAGGTCTTTATAATACCCACAATTCACTATTTTGTCTAAATATGTTATACTATGAAGTCATATAGCTAACTAGCCTAATGTAGCAGAATACATTATATTATGTTCAGGAATGATTTTAAAAAGTTAACTTTTAACAGCTATCTCCATCAGCACTGACCGTAATGAAGCCTAGTTTGGTTTTCTAATGACTGTGTCTTATATCCCTGCAGCAGAGAATTTACAAATGCTCACTCTCATGTGTACTTCCCGATGTCTAATAAAAATCTGAAATCATAAAACAGCCTCGGTAGTCTTTCCTCCTGCCTCTATTTCGTAATACGTGCACAAGCCTATTTTTTTTTGTTTTGTTTTTACATTATTCCCTCTTCAGTCCAGATGAAACTGGCTAAAGAATTTAAAAGTTATGAAGGCAAAGCTGACAAACACACACACAAACAATAATGATTTAGTAAGCCTGATTTCCTAAGGATATCAGTCTTAAACAGCAAGTTCAATGCATGTGATACAGACAGTGTATCAGTAGTGGCTGAGGCAGACTGGACACACTGAGCTGCAACAAGTCGTTTCACCAGCATCACTGATTAAAAAGACTAATGCATGAATTACAACCTAAAAAAACAAAGGAACTCAAATGTTACTTTCAGATACATCCATAAAAGAAACATTCGGAACTTCACTTATGAAGTTTACTTCCTGGGGTAAGAGGGAAGCATTTAAAAACTTTGGGATTTTTCGTCAAAGTATTTAGAAAAAAAAGAAATCGAAAGAATCAAATGTGTGCATCCTAATGGGCCTACCAAAACACACTATATTGCTCAAGAGTTTTGGGTAGTGTCTTTCCACACAGTGCCTAGCTTTTAACAGTGTGAACAATGTGTTTTCATATTTCTGCCAAGTAAATGCTTTGCTAAAGATTTGCTTTGCTTGCATCATCAGAGCAGTACTAAAAGACTGAAGATTTCTTCCAGGTCAAATGCTTTATGTGAAGATACTTGGCTTCTGAGTACAAGCATTCCACTTAATCATCTCAATGTTTTGCTAATACTTCTTTTCCCTTCAGTTCTATGCCACTTCTTAAGAAAGAAAAAGCTCTTCCTAAAAGCAACTTTAAATTCAATGTAAGTGCTATTACTTGAAAGCCAGCTTCCTTGAAGCACCACAACAGCATCCATTATAATGCAGGATTTCTCGGATTTGCATGAAAAAGCCACACACCTATAAACTGCACACTTGTTTCAGGTCGGAGATGAGCAGAAAGAAGCGTAATGCATTGTTAGGTACAGAGCTTTTTTAGTGTCCCAAGACTCTGACAAGTGGGAGTTAGTACAAAACTACATTCAACCTCAACATCTGGACAGTAATAAATATTTACAACCATTCTGACAAACTTCAAGGTATTAAACTGCCCTTTCTTGTTTACCTCTCACTAATCACAGAGTGGGAGCACAGAGTCATGGTTTGCCTCATCTTACCACACTGATCTCCTTCCCCAGAGGATATTCTCCCTCTTCAGGAAAAAGCTGGCCTGAGAAGTCTTACTCAAAACTGGTTTTATTATTATTATTATCATTGTTATTAATGGTAATTACATAGGCACACAAACAACATAACAGCAAAAGGAAATTTATGGCATTAGCTCTCCAAATATGACTCATGCTACACATGAGTAAACATGCAAGAGTTATGTATGTGCTCACCAATTCATGTTAGGGGCTATAATATCCTCTGACTTTCCCCAAGGACATAAAACAAGACTTAGTTCTTTTTTGTTCAAACCAGGTGGGAGTCTGATTTGTAGGACAGGAGGATGCATCAAAGCATAGACCTGAACAGAGCATCTGAGAAAAACTGACAACCCACTATAATGAAAGCAGCGATCCTTTTTCCTGCACAGCTCTATATTCACAGACTTCATATTTAGTGCTGGTCTGAAGTTAGCTTTTCTTGGATTTTGTACTTTCTACTGAGTAATAACATAAGATAAGAAACAAAGATCTATGGAAGTAGTTTACCTTTATTACCCATAAAAGTACATTACTATAAAACAGTGCTAAGTTTAACTGAACTCTCAAAAACAGATCAAACAGGAATTCCAGAAACAATGTACTGATGCCACAGATACTTCTGAAGCAGTCTGCTATCCAAACAGCCATCTCCTTTGCCAACCATCTCAGCTGCAACGATTTGGGAAATATTATATTTATTAAGCAAATCCAAGACAACATTGACAAAATCTTCCAGAAAGGAAGGTAGTTGAGGGAAAGGGAGATGTAGCCAAATCAACTGATTTATTGTTTAAAAGTACTAAAAGTTCTGCAGTGAATTTGAGACAAGGGCCTCATTTTACCTGGCTAAGCTGAAATGGCTATCAAGGAGCTGCCACACATTCCTTCACTTAAACCGCATGCAACTATCAAAAAGATAATTTTCACTGATAAATGTTAGAGCTGTTTTAACAATCTACTTTTTAATGGGAGGTCCATCAGTGACAGTACTAAATTTAAATATCATAAGGGAGAACCCTCCTAAAGTCTGCCAATCATTCGCAAGTCAAAACCCACAAAAGACACCCTGCAGGGTCGCTTCAACACGCAGTGGGAATATTGATGCTGCTGCCCTAACAAGATTGACTGATACATTGGAGATCCCTGTGGGGAAAATGATTTTCTTCAGAGTGCAAATGCACTAGAAAGAACAAGCACAGGAATTAAAGGTGAGTCCCATGAATGTGATGCTCAGAAGGATAAATCAGGAGGCCTGTATTGTATTTAAAGCTAGGTAAGTTGCAGCATCTATGCCTCAATTTCCCCATTTCTTGAATGGGAAAAAATAATACATACTTCAGGACAAAACATA
>VZTL01055056.1:3094-20259 GCA_013400535.1 Scopus umbretta | reverse complement strand
AAAAAAAGCTGTGCTCGTCAGTACAACATTTCACAAAGGTTAGATTACATATTCATTTTACTAACAGAACATTACATCTGCAGGACTTTTTGCTGGAGTGAGACTAGAGGACTAGCCTGGCAGGTCCTGTTTGTATGCGATAACTCATCAGTCTCAATGGGCTGAATTGATTCAGAATCCTGACACCTTAGGGAATATTTTAGAATTGTTTTGTTAAGTTTTGGTTTTTCTAGGGTGGCAGTTTTTTGGGTGTTTGGGGTTTTTTTTTTGGTAATTTAAATCTTAACACTTTCTAGAAGCATGTCAGAAACCCCATTGTGTCCCCAGTGTGTGGGACCTGCTGTACAACTGCAAAACCAAAAACATACTCCACATTCCTTGAGCTCATCTAGTAAGAATAAAAAAAAGATTAAACTGAGACACAGAAGGAATGGGTGTCCAAGGATTCAATGGTATGCCTAAAGGCAGTTTAAAGCAAACTTAATATATTTACACAGGCTCAAATCACCCTTCTGGACATATGTGGTGAGACAAAATCAGTCACCCTGGCAGTCAGGAGTTTAAGTACAGCCCCTGCGTACTTGCTGCCAAAGGGTGTGTGTGTGTTTGTTTCAAAGCTGCTGTGGCAGAAGAACATTAAGCAATGACTTAAAGACTGATGAGATAGTTCATGGATGATGATGAGGAAGTTCTCTCTAAAGCAGATGGGCTAGCACCAAAACCAAATACAAATATACTTGTTGGAAAACAGAATAATTAAGTAGTACCATAGGGTGGACAGATATTAAATTGACCTCTTGAGACCAAATGAGAGATAAAAGACAGATGGAGGTTGATGATCAGTGTGCTTGCCAGTGAAGTTGGGAACCTTATATCTGATGGACAGAGAAGCAGGAACCTTTGGATGGGTGTAGATATAAAGGTGACAAGGGTGAAACTATGGAACTTCAAAATACTGTCTTGCAATACAGTTGTATTTCAAGTCTGTTGACTTGAACAGAGATAGTGGTTGTGAAGTGGAAGAATAGCTTTTACTTCTGAATTAGCTGTAATTGTCTATGACATTGTGTTGGACCAAGAATGTTAGTTCTAGAACAGGCTCAGGAAGAATATTTAAGTTTTCACTTGTATCACAGAGTGTGTAAAAATATGGAAAATTCTGCAGAATTTTGCAAGTGTTCAGAAATGCTTCCAGAAAAGCTTTTTTTTGAGCATGTTTTCCCTTGCAGAATAAATACTTCTGTGACCATTTATAGTCAGTGCCAACTTTCAAGGTTGAAACCTTAGTTGGAGCTATAGGTAAGTATGCACCAGAGCAGACAGTGCCTCTGTTTCTAAGGATCCGTCTAACCAGTGGTGATTTCACATCTTTGGATTTTTTGTGCTTCGTATGTACTTTTGGATCTCCTGCATGATGATGGTTCTGGTCTTGCAAGCTGCTGCATGTAGGCAACCTCTGACACCAGAGATGGTTGCTGCTAGAATCAGAAGGGCTGCATGCAGATGGAAAGGTCAAGCTGCACAAAACAGCTTGCATGTTCAGAGGCCTGGCTGCAAACACTCCTACCTAAGAACAAACCCAAATTGCCTTGTGAATGCAAGAGGCATTTAAAATTAGACCCAGCAAAAACTAGCAAAAGTTTCATATGGGGCAGTCTAACATCAGCTAGCTTAAGGCTTGAGCAGCCATTAGCCAGAGTAGCTCTAACTCCTTAAAATTCCAGCCTATGACATTAGCAAGAGCATCTTTAAAGTTGAAAGGCTCACTCTGTATTTGCTTTATCACTAAACACTGCCCCATCTCTTTGAGAAGACAATTCTGAACTGAGAAGATCTGCATCTAACAACTGAAAAACCCACTTTGTTTTCCCAACAGAAACATTTATTCATGTTTGGATCCTGGACAGGTTGTAACTACCTTTTGACTGTCTTAAGAAATAACATTATTTCTCTTTCTCCAATTATTTACTTACCAAAACTCCAGAGCATTTTTTTGTGCTGTCTAATTTGAACAATGGTTAATGCTGCACTGTTCACTTCCTTACAAAACTTTTACCTCAAAATCTGCATAGAGACAGCATTTAAAGAAATAATGTAGAAGTTAAAAGCTCAGTCTCCGGGTAAAACAGACTTTCAGAATCTTTAGTTGCCCACATTTAAAAAGTTCCAGCTGAAGCACGATCTCTTTGGCTTGCATTTATCTGATACAACATAAAAACAAAGGTAGATTATCATGGAGATATTATAAGGTGACCAGTATAATCTAATTTCTAAAAATAATTATCCCAGTACTGCATACAGTAAGGATGAAAGAAAGCTCTTTCTGCCTAGCTTCAAATTCACCTCAGCTTTCTGGATTTTGCATACTTACCACAGACACCCACAGAACTGAGTCTGTGTTTGAAATGAAAAGATGCAGAACAGGGGAAATGTCTGAATGAGAGGAACAGCCTGAAAGATATGGACAATATATCCTTGGAGAGCAAAACTAATATAGGCACACTGAATAAAAAGCACAGAGATGGTGAAAGAGATATAGATGAAAATAAATAATATGAGGGCAAAAAAGCAGCATCAGTTTCCCTATCTATTTAATAATTTGTTGTTGGAAATATGTTTAGTCACAAATTATGCACTAATAGTTAATTAACTATCTACTTCTAGATTCTCATGTCATTATTCATCTTTAAAAATATCTGGTACGATGGTCATTAATGAGTTCCATATTTTTCTAATAGCTTTGCCAACACTGTATTATGACTGCTCATTTATTGACCTTCTTTTTGCCATGTGGTTTGATCAACTTTGAATTATTAGCATTTAAATATGCTAACAGAATATTGAAGCCTCATAATACAATGTTGTTTGCAACAAAATCATTAATGTGATAAGATGCAGATCAAAAGGAGTGTTCACCAAAGTGAATACAAATGATACAATACAGAATTAATATGAAAAGATGAAGCACAGTGAACAATAGACTTCCATTAATGTATTAGTGGGCATATTAATGACAAAATTGCTAAAAGATATGATGGAAAGTCTCTACTAAGGAAAAATAAGGAGCATTTCCCAGAATAGAAATACTTTCCTAAATGAGACAATTTAAAGGTTGATTTTGCATTTTTTTCCTGCAAGCATGTGTCAAATTTACTCATTTGTGAAAAGCACTAGTTTGCATAAATAATAAAACAGATAAATGCGTGCGGTAATAAACAGTGTTCCAAATGTTACTTTAAAGTGATCGTGCAGACTACTTTCCTCTGGGCTGGAGTCATTCCGAGAGTAATACAAACTTATCCCCACAGATTGAAATCTAAGCCAGAGATTCACAGTTTGGGGGTTGCTAGATCATGTGTCTTTTCAAAGAGAGCTTGTGAGGAATCCTCTTGATGAGGCACCTTTGTTGGTCAGCATAATGCTGATGTAGGTGATGTAGCAACATTTGTGGATGCAATGAACAGTCTTTCCTGTCCCAGCTTGGTTTCCAAACTAGTGAGTTATTAGCTATTCTCTAGTGAATGGGCAGGTCTTTTACTAGCATGTTATAAAAAGTTTGAAGAGTCTTAAAAAAGGCATTGCCCACCTGCCACAGTTACGTTGTGCTATCAGGAATATTATGATACTGATGTCAGCTTCCCAATCCTTTTCCCAAAAGAAAACAGGAAAAAAGATGGAGCATACTAGTCTTTATAATCAATGTCATGTTTCTTCATATTCCCTCTCTCTAGACATCCTGAAAATAATTCTGTTTGGGTCTGTATCCTTACAGTCTTTGAAGACTTTGTAACAACATCGTCAATATGACAGATGTTCTTGTATGTAGTTGTGACTCAAAACAAAACCAGTACATTGCTGATAAGATATATTTAGATATAGATAGATATAACAGGAAGCTCACATATGGTCAACCATAAGGATAATACTAATTTCTACATTTTCTATATTCTGAAATGTAAGCTTCCAGCCCTAAGTGGCAAAACTCTCACATTTCTGGACAAGAAACTAATACTGCCCTATATCTGGCTTTCTAGGAGTATAAACTGGTGGAGCAAATAACCAAATTGAGCTATAAATTTTTTTTTGCTTCTATGTGCCATTTCAGAGAGAAGGGTGGGTAAAATGGATTTATTCTGGTAATGTGAGATGGCTTCATGTATCAGAAATCACATAGCTGACAACCACACTTGAGTTACAGTAAAGTTTTTCAGCGCTGTGAAATGGTACATCCTGTAGCTTCTGATTCACTTCAATAAAATTGAAGTGTTTGGTAACAATTTATGGTTACTGCTTGAGGGTTTTATTATCTATATTTACATTAACTTAAGGTAGCTGAGATATGTGAATTTTAATTCTTCATCTAGAAAGTTATATAGGCCAAGTATAGGGACAACATCAACAGGAATAAAGTCAACAAGAAGAGAAGGAGGAGGTTTTCAGGGGACTGTTTTAACCACAAATCAGTAGCCTCACCCAAGATAATCCATTTCTCTCTGGGGCTTATTTGAGTATCCAAGACTCAGGGCTGAGAAGGATGGGAAAACTACTTGAAAATTTTTAAAAGCAAGCCACAGCTGTGAGAGGAAGCAAAGAGACTCATACCTGGAGCTGTAGCGCACAACCAGTGCTGTGTCTTCCTGTGTACCACTACATACTTAAAAGAGAAAATAATGAACTTTAGAGATGTCTCAATAAAAAGGAAGGTCTGATATCTTTCTTTTTGTAATACAAATACTTTGTAATGCAGCTTAACTTTGCTCAGATCTTTGGAGATAGGGACTTACAAATATAGCCTGGAATGTCTCTGAATATCTTATCCTCCCTTCTGAAAAATTATGTTCTCTGTTGCAAATCAGTGTTGATGTGGAAACTGAAAAGTAAGATTACTTGAGCTGTGTTTGTAAAATAGGCCAACAGCATGAACAAGAAAAACCTGAAATATTAACTTTTTAATAAGGAAAAGTTTTTTATGATTAGGTTATTTGCAGAAATTGTATAGTAGTGCATTTGGAGTGTTTGTGTTGTAAAGAGAAGATTGCTTATAGAAACAGTGAGAACAGGGTGTTGATTTCTCAAGTGGGACAGAATGGTATGGTTCTGGGCAACATATGTTTATAAAGATTTGAAACTGTAAACTGTGTAGTTCCTGAAAAGAGGAATTAATGAAACCTGATTTCCTATAGATTTGTGCCCTAATTCTTTTAAATACACACCACCAACTTCACAATTACTCTTCTTTTCCCCATGGTACCCTTCCCTGAGCAAGCAACAGTATTTGTGGTGGGTAACCTGGTGCTGCAGGTGTGCTCCCAGACCAGCTCACTCCCTCCTGCTGTGCAGGTCTGTCTGCCTGTCATTTGGTGGGGGCACTAATTCTGGACTTTTCTCCACCCGATTTCTAACTTTTCATCACAATTCTTGTAATAAGTTATTTTTCAGATTCCAACCTCTCTTTCAGATCTGATAGGTATTAGAAGGGGGTTCACAGACAGATGAGCATGTTCAAGCAAACCTTATTGACTTAGAAAACCAGGCTAAAAATGAAAAGGTAACTAGGGAGAGGTAAAGCAGAGAATGATTGATTATATATACACTACTTAGCAAAAAATGATTAAGACATGTTGTTACCTAGAAATATAGTACTAGTCATGTACAAATGAGCCAGAGATGGAATGTCATATAATTGAACATGGAAAAACAAGTAGGGTAAACGAGGCCAAGGTAAACCAGCATCAACTACCCTTTGTGAGCAAAGGTAACATGAGAAAGACATGACCAGATGCAATGCAAGTACAAAAAAACCAACCAACCAAAAAAAAAAACAACCAATAAAGCCACTGATCTGAAGGAATTTTTCTGAGCTCTTCACTGCTTTACAGAAGTGATACTGTTTTTTAAATCCCATGTGCTTGGGTCAACCTTTCAGCTGTAACAAATAGAATTGGTGGCCGAAATTCTGATAGTTTTTACACTATTGTCATGTATAAGTAAGTTCCCTGAAGTCATGGAGTTATTTGGATTTGTAGTGTAAACAAGGATCTAGCCTGGGGACTTCTTATACCAGTATCTCCACTTGATTCTTGTTGCAAAGTCAGAGGCTGGCATTCTACTGTGTTTTCTTCTTAAACCAGAAAGATGACAGAAATCAGGTAGATACAAAACATTAGAAGTCTGCCAACAATGTAACTGATCCAACAGTGCAAAAATAATATGAAAACAGAGCCTCTGTTTTTTTCTGAATCTCTTAGTCAACTTGAAATATTTTTCAGTTGTCATGTGTTTTAACAGGTAATCCTCAGTTAATGCAAAAAACCTTTGAAGTTCCAAGTATTGCAAAGCTTTTGTAGGGTTGATTATTCCTGCAGTTTTGGAGGTGTAATGGTATATAAGCATGCACACAGACATGCAGAATACAGGAAAATATTCTTTCTTGCTCCATTCCACTAGTAGTAATTCTAGATGTGTCAGATACTCTTGCTATATACATACACATATATTTAATGGAAATAGTGTCCAGTTGAGCAGTTGCTGTTATTTTAGTGGAGGAAGAGAGGCAACTTTTCCAGTTTTGCATGTCTCTGTTTTCTATATTTTAGAATAAATTCTTGAGACAGTTCCTTTCATTGAATACATTTTCCAGTGTCTTGTGCTTATTCATGGCTTCTAGTTGCTATTAAGCTACTTCAGAGTAGCATTTTTCTGGAAGTGCAGAGTCTGGGGATTTTCTTAACTCAAATGAACATCAACTGTGCTCTGATCATGTACATATCTGATAGCACATTTGAAACTAGAACGATAAATCTGAAATGTAGTCTGGTCATAAAACACTCAAACTGCAATGAGTTGTTTGCCATGTTGCTACTAATCCAGTGCTGCCTGTTACAATGCACTAGCTAACTGATATTTCTAGACTGCTCATTGTGTTTTGTTCTTTGTTGATTTTTCTCATTCTGTGTATTCGAACTACTTTAGCTGGAAGTACTTAGCTGAGAGATTCACAGAAAGAACACATAGCATGGGGTGGGTGACCTATGAAGTCAGACATGAAAGGTTCCTGTTTGGCTATTTTTCAATGCTGTTTCAGTTGAATCTGAGGCATTACTAGCTGTGACATTGCACAGCAGTCATTTTGTTTCCTCATAGTAGCTAGACAGATTTATCAATTTCTTTTTCCTTGTTCTTTATGATTTTTTTCTGTTGTTGTTCTAAAAGGAAAGAGGAAAGAAGATGCAATATTGGAATCTGGAAGAAAAATTCATTATCAAATTCCTTTTACAATTGCTGCTCTGGGAGGAGGGTTACACTACAGAAATATTTGAGGTTGGGGTAGAATATCTATTTAATGAGTTCTTTGGCAAGTGAAAAGCATTTGTTGCTAGCAAAACCTTTTTTTTGTCTTTTTTTCTTTTTCAAAGCAAAAGCTGTGCAACAGAGTGGAACTGAGGGTCAAAGTTTAAATACAGTTTGCTGTGCCACCTGGTTTTGATCTAGAGCTCAAGTGTCTGACTGGCAACACTCACTGTCACAGCAGGGAGACCTGGTAAGGGGGGACAGAGCAACATTTCTCTCTTTATTTCTCAAATTGTGAAAGGTGTGAGATTGACAGCCTTGGAAAAACAAGTCTCCTATTTTATTCACAAAGAAAAAGGATGGCAGGACAATCATAATACAATCTTCTCCCACAGTGCTTTGCCCATTTGTTTCAGGCCTGCTTTAGCTGAACTGTCTAAAGGGGGTGAAGAGATCACTTTTTATTTGACTGATTCAGTCTTTGTCCCACTGCTATGACTCCCCACTGGGGTGCCAATTGTGGCTGTCGTCTTTTCTTGGGTAGTTTCCACCTGTCCATCAGAAACTGGCCAGGGACCAAGAATTCACTTCACATTGGCTGCAGAATAGATGTCATAGGCTAAAATTAACATTTTAGACACCAAGTCTGGATTTGAAAGAGCAATTTAGAGATGAAAGGCAATGTATGTCTTCTTCCTTGATTACTTATTTATGGAGTTACTGTGTATCTGAGCTACACTCACTTGACTGGTCTCCATCTATTGTAAACTTTCTCTAACTATTATTTTTGTTATTAAAGAATTATTAAAGGTCTGAGGCAGATTACAAAGCATTTTGCTACAGGGTGTACAAATCTTGGTTTGTCTTCCTCAGCTGACAGAAGAAATTTGCCTCTGAGTCCTGTGGCTGGCTTGAGTCTCTTGCAACATACAGGAGCAAGCACAGCCTGACCTAAGGAATTAAAAAGCCCTGAAAATCCACCCTTAGTAATCAAGGAATCACTAAGGTGGGAAAAGACCTCCAAGATCATCCAGTCCAACCGTCAACCCAACAACACCATGACTACTAAACCATGTCTCAAAGTGCCACGTCTCTACGTTTTTTGAATACCTCCAGGGATGGTAACTCCACCACCTCCCTGGGCAGCCTGTTCCAATGCCTCACCACTCTTTCAGTAAAGAGTTATTTCCTAATATCCAATCTAAACCTCCCCTGGCACAACTTGAGGCCATTACACCTCGTTCTATCGCTAGTTACCTGGGCAAAGAGACCAACACCCTCCTCACTACCCCCTCCTTTCAGGAAGTTGCAAAGAGTGATAAGGTCTCCCCTCAGCCTCCTCTTCTCCAAACTAAATAACTCCAGTTCCCTCAGCTGATCCTCATAAGACATGTTCTGCAGACCCTTCACCAGCTTCATTGCCCTTCTCTGGATGTGCTCCAGCAACTCAATGTCCTTCTTGTAGTGAGGGTCCCAAAACTGAACACAGTATTCGAGGTGCGGCCTCACCAGTGCCAAGTACAGGGCCACGATCACTTCCCTACTCCTGCTGGCCACACTATTCCTGATACAAGCCAGGGTGCTGTTGGCCTTCTTGGCCACCTGGGCACACTGCTGGCTCATATTCAGCCAGCCATCAACCAGCCCCCCCAGGTCCTTTTCTGCTGGGCAGCTTTCCAGCCACTCTTCCCNTTCCCCAGATTTTCCTTCTGTCCCTTCTTGTAGATGGGCATCACATTTGCTAACTTACAGTCCTCTGGGACTTCCCTGGTTAGCCAGTATTGCTGGTAAATGATGGAAAGTGGCTTGGTGAGCACTTCTGTCAGCTCCCTCAATACTCTCAGCTGGATCCCATCTGGCCCCACAGACTTGTGAGGGTCCAGGTGGTGCAGCAAGACATTAACTGCTTCCTCCTGGGTTATGGGGGGTTTATCCTGCTCTCTGTCCCTGTCTTCCATCTCAGGGGGGTGGATACCCTGGGGACAACTGGTCTGATTATTAATCAATGAGACAAGAAAACATTATTGTTTTATTGAGGTATCATGACTGTAGAAGAAAGGCCACATGAAAAGCAAAAGAGATTGGTATTAGATATACGAATAAACATAAAGATGGGTCAGAACATGAAAACAAAATAAACAGGTATCTGACCAATAAATATGGAGACTGGGTATCTTTTTTCTCACGAGTTGTCCAATTGACTATAAAGGTACTTTTTACGGGATGAAATATTTGTCACTGTGTATCAGCACCCAGTTGGTGATTTAGAGACTGTCAAAATTGTACAGCTGTATCCATAAGGTCTATGGTCATAGTGGTGATTTGTCTGTAAGACTGTGGCACTAAAGGAGCTATGATATATAAGGGTGTTGGTAATGTACTGTACTGTGGACATCCAGAACGAGATATAGATGTACTAAATTTACCACTGTTCTGTCACTGGGAATAGCTATCATAAAAATATACAAAGCCATAAGAAAGGAGATAAAATTAAAAAAAAAACTACCAAGATAAGCATTCCTGCCATATTTGCACAAAACCAGGCACACTCCCTCCAGTTTTAGTCAGTAAAAAGAAATGAACATGAACTGGGAGAAAAAATAGCAGTGTTGGCAAAAATGTATTTTCTCAATTTGGAAGATGGAGATGGGGACACATCTTTTTTTTAACCTTTATCAAAAGCCAGGGATTTACAATGATTTATACTTAAGGAACTAAATCTGCTGAAGGACATGGTGCTTTGAAATAGTTTGCTTTGAGATACTTTGCTGACCGGTGCAATCCTTAGGTGCTGTTTCCTGCAGAGAGTGTCTGAAATGCTACACTGCAATAGCATGTTTCTTTGGTTTGGATGAATTCTGCAGTGATGTGCAGCTCTGTAAAGACAGCTCCAAATGAGACTGCAAGACTGCACAAATGGTAAGAAATTTCTATTGTGTATTGAAATACCTGTGTTATAAAGATATTCTTGAGTGTTGTATAATGGACAGTGTTAGTCCACTGGAAGGGTGAGTAGGAACCTGTTGTTTTTTCTTGTCTGAAAAATGGATATCCAAAGCCATTTGGCACTACAGTTTGTTACCTTTAAAGTTATACAACTGCAGTCAAGTTTTCAGTTACGGTTTGATCTTCCAGGTTACTTTTTTTATTTTGTAGCCTGCTTAATTGCACTGAAGTTGTTCTAATCAAGAAAGAACATCTTGTTTGCTTAGTCTAGAAGTGTCCATCCAGCCTGCCCACCAGTCAAGGTCTCAGCATTGATATTGATTCCATGTCTGACATCCCTAATGAAATAAAGGACCCGACTGCATTCCTCCCAAAGGAAAGAGGCATACACAGTAACCACTTTTAACTTAAGACTGAAGAAAAATTTTTATTTTTCTTTCATTCAGACTATGCATTACTCATGTTTTTGTTGGAAATCTGATCCCTGTAATTTAAAAAAGAAAATTCTCGCTACAGTGATAGAAACTGGTTAGTTCAGAAAGAAGCAATGTTTAAGAAACAGTCATTTCAATAAGATGCTGTATCAGCTTTCCAAACTACATACTTCCTTAGTGCACTTATCACACATGATCAAATGTAATGTTTTGTCAGTTTTTAGACACTTTGCTATTAGAGTTACATCTTCTACTTCATCAAACTAAGGCTCAGTTGAAGGACAGATTGTACAAATAAACATCAGTTGGAATGTTTTTAAAGAGCAATTGTTTACTGATTGAAAAACAAAAACTGTTGCTCATGCTTGGAGATCAAATTACGTGCTTGAAAGAAAAAAAGCTACATAATTCATTGACTCATGACTCATAAGAAGCATCAGGCTGTATCTTTTGATGTGAAGAGTTGCAGAATCTCTTGTCTTTATTAGATGGAGCAGTAGATGACAGGTTTTTCTTAAAAACAGTACCACTATATATGGTGATCTCATAGCCATTAAACTGTAATCCCTCTGTGAAGGGGAGCTGTGAAGAAGATGATCTGTAATGTTCGGATTAAGGAGTCTTTTTGTTTTCAGACAAAGTATTATACTGACATTAGACTCCACCTGAATTTCTGGACAGAATTTTTTGCCACACTTTGCCTCCCATTTTGGGTCACTGGGAAATGGACATGGAGTAGCTGTGCAAAAGTGGGAGGAGAATTTAGTAGATCTCATTCCCCACACACTGTGAAGCCAGGCTTCCAAAAAAAGACAATGCAGAAGGAAGGATGTTAGGATCTATCTGAAGGGTATGCAGGGAGTAAGAGGCAGAAAAGTGATATTGAGTCAGATCAAAGGTCAGCTGGGCCCAGACCCCTGTCTCTTGGCAGCTAATAGGGGAAGACTTCAACAAGGGGAAACATACAGTGATATTTGACCCCAGATTACTTCTGTCATACTGTGGTTTGTGACTCAGGAGCTTGAAGTGAGGTATGGTGTCTTTGACCTTCATAGCCTTTAGTGACTAATGCCACAGCACTATCCAATTGCCAGCAACACTTGGGAGCAATCAGGCCCTAGAGAAATTATATAGGGTCCTCCCACAGGGGTGTATACCTGTTGATGTTTGGTCCTTCTTATGCCTTTCAGAGAGGTCCAAACTGTGGGCACAGAGGAAGGACTGGAGTTTCAGTTGAGGCTGTTAAAGGAAATGCATTGAGGATTTGCTCAGAGTATTTTTCCTATCCATGCCTGTGGATAAATTACTTGGTATTTTTCCATTATAGTTTTATATGTGTGTTTAATAGTGCTGGCTGTGTCACCACAGCTTTTGTGAGAGAATAAATACACCTGAGTATGAAGCACATATAAGACACATAAAAGTGCCTGAGGAAAAACTTGACCAATTAAAAGTAATTTTCTTGAAATGGATCTACCTGGTCAGACATAACTGAAATTGGCAGTAGTGGTATACTTATGAAGTAGCATTTCCAGTGCTGTTACCTCAGTCTCACACTGTAAGGGGATTCTCTGAAACAGTCAGATATTGGAATCCTATGACTCCAAGAAGATCTGGAATGAAAAAATAAACAAATCTATTTTTCAAGACTGTAGAAGAAAAACTTGATCTCATATTTTTCAAGATTCATAAAATGAAGACAGTGAACTCCAGACATGCAACTATATGTTTTTAATATAACGGACTATTTTCTATGAAGTGGGAAGCAGGATGTGGGGATTCGGTTAAAGAGTCCTGGTGTCTGTGATTCATGATTCAGCAACATGGTCTGACCTCATAGTTGACCTTGTTTTGAGCAGAAGGTTTGACTAGAGACCTGAATTATGCTGTGGTCCTGTGATTCTGCACTTCTGTAGAAGCAGAACAGTGTGAGAGACCTCTTGGGAGATAACATTGACTGAGCAAAAGCCCAAGACTCCATACAACGTTGTTTGTATCAAGCCTAGAAGATATAGTCAGGCATTTGAAATGCTCAGGAGAGATTGTTTACTCCTGTTTCACAAATTTCTGTTTGTATTTGGGAACAAACTGGTATCAAGTTTTGAGGTCTGTTTTCTAGTTTATTCACCATAGCCACAGAAAAATATGGAGGGACTGGGATTAATGTGATTAAACACAGATATATACTGTACAGTTGTCTACTGTCATGTTAGTCACCTTAGATTACCTTAATAGTAATATAGAAAAATGGGTGCTTTTGGCTACTAATGGTATAACCTAGTTTAGGTATCTCATTTAAGATAAGATGAATTGCTTGCTAGACGTCTGTTTCTTCCTCCTGAATAAAAAGAGCTATAACAGGCTGAAAAGTAGAATCCCATTCTTGCTGACCTAAATACATTATTAACCCCAAAATAAGATGGATAAAAGAGAGATAAAAGAGCTGCAAAAGCCTTTGCATCTTCCAACCAAAAAGTGGGAACTGAATCTTTACCTTCAGACTCCCATGCGAGCATATTTCTTGCACAACTACATCCTCTTCATTTGGTCTGCTATAGTAGACAAAGCATGTAGGCCTCAGACCTGCAATAAGAAGAGCTGTCTGTAGCACTTGCCAAGCAGACCTGCATCCATTTCAGTGGAGCCACAACTGCTGTAGAAAAATGTCTGCTTGCAAGGCCAGGGAGTGGACAAGAGAAGGGAAGAAGGAAATTATTCATTCAAAGAGCAACACAACCAAATATAGAAAGAAGAGATTTAAATTTCAGTGTACTAATCAAAAAGAAAGCTCCAATATTTTTGTGCATACAATCCACAGGTCATCTGTTAAAAGAAGCTCTTACACATTTCACCAGTTCTGTTGTTGATAGATGGATGAGGGGTAATATAACTAGATTTGTCCTGGAAAACCTTCTCCTCCTTTTTCATCCCTCTGACTGCCCAGAACATGTTTTTCTTTCCTTACACAGCCTTTCCCCGCCTCCCCTGCTGCCTCCACATGTCCCAAGCTCTAATTCCCCTTTGTTTCTGACTTCATGAGATTATTGAAGGTTTATTTTCAAGTGCCAGTCTTCTCAAATAGGCATAGTGTTATCTGAAGTATGGATTATGTTTGAAAACAGTGAATAGCCATAGACCTGAATCAAGGAAGGCAAGTATGTAAGACGCAAAGATGAACAAGGGGAATCTGATGTGATTCTAAATAGATCAACCGACACCAAGAACAGAAAGCAAAGAGGTTTACAACTTCTATGGAAATAACTGGAAAAGGAACTGAAAAATCCATGTCTGTATTTCCCTTCCTACTGTCACTGTTCTTTTCATATTTTCTGTAATCAGTTTTGCAGTTTCTCTGTCAGAGTGTCCTGATTGACTTAGGGATACTGAAATGGACTAAAATACATGGTTTACAGGTATTAAGACTTTAGTCCTGGACATTGCAGTATTCCCTGTGCTTTCTGGAATCAGCTGGATTAGATGTAATTGCAGGATTTGTGGCTAGTCACACAACCATGAAAGCATGGGTGCTTCTTTCTACCCTTCTAAGCAAGCCCATGAAGTTCAGAGAGATGCTAGATGTGCATGAAACAGCATCTGATAAATTCAGCAGAACAGAGATCTGTAAGTTTCTGTGTCTGTAAAATGTTTACTACTGTTTTGTGACACTCCAGGGGAAATGACTAGACAACCATGCAACCTACAGAGAGGTAGCTGTATGTGCTATAGGGCAAACACTACTAATAGTCTGTGAGATGAATTCCCTCACAAGGTTTAAAAGATACCACTGTGAGCCCAGGGATAATGGTTCTACTGTGTAGATAAACTTGTTGAGCAATTTCTTTTAGAACAGTTTTACTAAACCATCTAATATTTGAATTACAGCATTACCATAAAATCTATAAGGTTTCTTTTATTGACCTATTATGAAAAAAACCCTGTAGGATAGGTTATATGCCCTGGAGGAGTACTGGTCACTAACATAGCACAAATAGACACATAAAACTCTGACAGCTATAAAATCAGAGTAATGTATAAATATAAGTGTTTATGAGTATATCAACCAGCCTATTGTCAGCAATTCAGGTATGCAGAGGTACATACATGCTTATACTGCTGCAAAGCTCAAATACTCAGAATCTCTTACTCATTCCCAAAACCATAAATTGTGTTTTTTAAACAAATCTGCCTTAATTCCTACTTTTAATCTAATTTTGTGTTTCTCTTTTAAAACATAGTTTAACATTGATTAAAACTATATCACTATAGATACTATTATGACAGTGGCCCATTTAAACAGAGTAGGGCTGAGTTCTGTATCACCTGCTGAAATAGTGGGAGACACCCCATCAAGTTACTTACTCCTGGTTTAATTTTTCTGACTTGGGGGCAATAGTTTCTGAAACAAGTTTGTTCTCTTGCAGTAGAAGCCTTGTCATCTGAGAGTTCAACTCCTGTCAAAATCTGACTGGTTGGCTGGTTACAACCTGATCCACCACTAAATTTTGCAATCTCATTTGCTTTCATACCTAGCTTTTATATTTGTTCATGAAAACTACTGCCAGACTGAACCAGCTCTCCAAACCCCGTAGTGCCAGTGATGGCTAAAAGCCATTATGTGCCTGTGGATAAACAAAACATCCTTCCCGTTCCAGCGATTTCTCGTTAGCTGCAGGCTGCCCTTATGCTTGCTGACAGATAACTCAGCATGGAAACCATAAGCACGTGGGAGCAGCCGTACCTCAAAGAACTGGAGCAGACTTAATCATAGAGGGGTGGGGTGACACCTGTAATGGGGAAATGTTGCTTGAAAGAAAGGTGAATTCCCTCAACAGTCCAGCTGTTCCTGGGCACAGAGGAATATTTTATGTGTGTTTTATAGCCCATCACAGTAACTATAGCTACTGAGTTTATGTAGTTACACAGCATGTGCCATTACCAGTAGTCCTTTGTTTTTTCACCAGTAGCAATTATTTTCGACAAAGTTTTAAACATTTTTACAAGGGAATTTTTATGAGTAAAGAGCTCCACTCTTGTCCCATCTCACTGCCATCACCCTTATTTTTGGTGTGATTAGAAGATATCTCTTGAGTTGAGTTTTGCTTGTGTGAGTGGCTCCATCTTTATTGCTGTTGAGGCTACAGGAAGAACTATGCACTTCAGGCAGGGGAGAAAAGGGACAAAACAAGTGCATTTTAGTCTTTGGGAGTATAAGCAGCTTGGGGTACTGAAAAAAAAGTGCAGGACTTGGAAAATGACAGAACATGGAGCAAGGTCAGAGAGTTGCAGTACCAGCAGACTGCACAGGAAACCAATGAAATATCTGAGATTGCCTTGTATTTGCTGGTGTTGTGGAGGATTGTGTGCCATCTGTGACGTACATGAGAACCTTGTGACAATGGCCATCTTGCATGGCCTGAGGCAAGGATGGTCTGAAATGTACCTAGACCACAGAACAGTGTTGGACAGAAATAAAAGATACTGCATGTCCCAGGTGCTCTTCAAGATTCAGATAAAATGGGCCTGGATAAAGCAACAATTCACTTAAAGGTATCAGATTAAATCATGGTGGTTCTTGAAATAAAGTTGTTATTTGCATGACTGTGTCCTCCCTGCTTCCCCTCTCTAGTGCTTGACAGCAGGGAGCAAATAAAATTTCCTTTGGATCTTGCCAATTTACAAGTACAACTTGCATGGGCAATCAAATGCAAAAAAGAAGAAAAAAGGAAGATAATATTATTAGCAACCCCCAATTATTCCCAAATGCACGCTTTTGGCAGTGCAAGCAGTTGGAATTTCTAGCAACATAAACCAACACATTACTGAAAATCATGCCTAAGCATTCAAGTAAAATACATGGACAATTTAAAATTATCCTTGCAAGCTATCCAGTAACCCGTTATTTGGACTGCAGGTTTTTTATGAATAAAATTGTAAAGCAAACCTACAATGTAAATATCCAATCCAAAATGCCCTAGCTTTCTAGCCATAGAGTCCAAAACAAATTATTTGCATGCTGTGTCTGAATTCTGAGGTGGACAGAGAGCTAGTTTGCTGCTGGGTCAGAGGGTGAAGCTTTGAATTGGCTCACAAAATGAGACCAGTCTGGCCATCCTTCCCTATTTGCAGAGCTTCAGATTTTTCTTGGCACAGTAATCCTTTTGTTTCCCAGCGTAGCCTTGAAAATATTTTCAAGCAATTTAAACCATGCTTGTATATTCCTAGGGACACATCTACTTGGGACATGCACAGACAGACTTCTGCTTTGAGAGGGGGGATGGAAACCTGCCCTGGTGTGTATCTGCATTAATGTCAATTAGAGGTAGTAGATATTGAGCAAAGAGGCCCTCGATTTTGGTAATACGGCTTCTGAAACAGAAGTGGAGTATGCCTGGCTGTCTGGGAATGAGGACAGAGACTGCCCTGGACCATCTGCATACATGTGGATGTGGTCTCTGTAGGCTGCCCTTTTTCTGTAGATTGGTAGGACAGCTTTCC